>LJIJ01001589.1:0-40614 GCA_001718145.1 Orchesella cincta
AAATTACTGCACTGTACCGGCGTCCACTGCCATTCGCACAGGGGATTTATGTATCTACATCTAGGTATTTTTGAAACTGTGCGTGTATAGTTCTTTATAAGGCATAATTCTTTTACTCTAATCGCTACTAGCTAGTTAACTATGCTGGAAGCTATAAATGTTTAATAACTTAATTATATAGGAAGAATCCAACTAAACGGAATCGAATTAAGTAGAAGAAAGATATTATAGAGAGTCTTAGTACTATAACATAAAAGCGATTTCAAAATAATATTTTAATTTATAGTTGGATAAGGTCATGTATTGATCTAAAAATAAAGTATCTGTTACATTCGCAACCATGTTTGTTTCAATCAATCATATTAATAACGTTGCGCATCAAGTGAGTCAAGTTACTGCATTTAACAAGCAATGAGATATTACGTTAGTTTTTGTGCCAAATCCCTGTCTAAAAAGAACTACAGTTTAAAAATAAGTCAAGGTTATATATTGTTTAAAAAACTTAAAGTATGTTAGACATTTGCATATCTGTGGTTGACTGAAATTAAAAGGAATTACAGATTATTGATGGAATTTCTTGAAACAATTCACGCATGACGTATGATCCGGATCCCATCCCAGATAGTATTTTAATTGTATTAAACCACTCGTGCATTTTTGTGAGAAATGATATAATTTTAACAAAATCAGGTGCAATGATTTCTTGTATTTTACATTCCAGTCTATTGATAATTAGTTTTCTTTGGGCGTAAATAAAGCTTTTGTAAGGAGTTATAATAACATGGTACATTCTTTTTCAAGGATTTATGCAAAAAATGGCAGATTATAGATACGAAATTCATGTACGTAGTAGATTGCCACCCATTAAATACATGCCACGACTAGAAGTAATGTGCATCTGATTTTTTCTTTCAAGTAATAATCGAAGAATTCCCCCGCAAATGTAAAGCCAGTGAAGCATTTTAAAACAGCGAATTATTCACCATCAATGAAACTAAATCAGTGTTAAGTTCACGAACTGCACAAAAATGTATAATTTGTCTGTTTCTGCACGTGTTCTTTGATTAATAATGATTAGGATCACGAGATTCCTAAAAGTCATGAATATTGTGGGCGTTTCATCACTTATCATAGCTTTTCAGAGTGGGTTTACCCACGACTGAGTCACAGACAAGCAAGTTTAAACACGTAGGTAGTTCCAATTATGCTAATTTTATGTTGGATGTTCTACTTTGTGAGTAAGGGTAAGGATCTCCGGCAAGGTTAATATCAAACCAACGTGATTTATGCACAAGAAATGGAAATTACTGTTCTTGGAAGCATACCTGTGCGTCATGATTGCGTGTTGGGTAATACGGTAATGTAAGAAGACTGTCTGTCTATGGATACCTTTTCTTGTTCATGATTAACTTTATATTTAGCAACCATGTGGAATCCGTAATTGCTATTTGGCAGTGAGGATTTCAAAACAGGATGTAAATAGATACATGAAAGAGAGTCTTTTTTAATGGAACGCCACCTTATTAAGTTGTCTGTAGGTTGGTGACAAACAATACAACGACTTTTTGATTTTATGCAGAATATGGCATCAGTAGAGTGTTATGTGGCTAATGTAAATCTCAGATCTATTGCTTAAAACTAGTACTAACAAATTTGCATTATAATGACGTATACAGGCATTAAAATAGGTGAGTGTCACGTGACATTTTTTGTTACGACATTTGTCACACCCGTTTGATCTCTCATTAAAAGCTTAAAACAAGGTGCATTTAGCATGTTAGCGCTACCAGCACCTTTGTAGTAATAGTAAGGTATGTTGTGACTACACGTTTCAATATCAAGATCATTTTGTGCACTCGTTTCGTTTCACCAGGCCAACCCTTCATATTGTGCGTGTGTATTACATATGAAATTGAAAGTTGCATTTAGTATTTTGCGCACAAATTATGCCTGCAGTCTTAAACTCTCGAAAGAAGTGCACATTTTGCATACTGTCACGCATGACATGGCAGTCATGCTCGCATTATGAAAAACACTTTTTTCTAGCAAAACTTGAGTTTTGCATACTTTGTGGTTAAATCTTGCTAGAATTACGCAAGTTCTAATAACAAGACCGACTGAATTGGAAGCAGTTTTTTTGGCAGTATCTTGAGGTAACATTACAATAAGATAGGCATGTTTTACCCAAGCAAATCCATGTTTTCTGCTTCTGCCTTTTCTGGTGACATTGCTGGATAATGCTATCAATAAGGCTTACTAGATGTTCTCCAGGGAATTTTCTTTATGAAAATCATTTTATTAAGACGCGCAAAACGTAATTAATTAACGCAAATCAGACACAACTTGCAATAGCCAAGCAGTATTCATCATTCGTAAAAGTTGCGGCATGAGAAAAATTTGCTGGATGTTTTCAAGAATTTTTATTGCTCGTAATCACATGGTTTTACCTACTTTGGTAAAAACAATACTCCTACTCTCTTCTATCTTACCCAGTAAAATTGTTATGCATTGCATGAAATAAATTGTTATGATCTTGAGGAACGCGAAACAAAAAAAGGTTATCTATCCGGCTTCATAACATAAAAGTAAAACATAAGCAAATCCTGACAATTTTAAGCAAAGGAAGAATGTTATAACTTGAGCTCAAAAATATAAATAGACTGGCGTGCATCCTGTGTGAACATTGTGTTTTAGTGAAACTTGGGAAGCCTATAATTTGCTTTGTGTGTGCCTAGACGCTGGTTTAACTCATTTGATGATTAAATAATCAAAAATTTCAAGGTTGTGCATATTTCATCATCTGAAAGCACTATTTACCCCAATTTGGTCGATTGATTTTCACAACGAAAACCTATAGTGGGCACTATTGTATGTCTGCAAAAACGAGTATACATATAATGTAGAATTACTCATCGATCATGAATACTATAGGTTTTGGTTGTGAAAATCAATCGACCAAATTGGGGTAAAATAGTGCTTTCAGATGATGAAATATGCACAACCTTGAAATTTTCTTGATTATGTTAATCATCAAATGAGTTAAACCAGCGTCTAGGCACACACAAAGCAAATTATAGGCTTCCCAAGTTTCACTAAAACACAATGTGTTCACACAGGATGCACGCAGTCTATTTATATTTTTGAGCTCAAGTTATTAACATTCTTCCTTTGCTTAAAATTGTCAGGATTTGCTTAGTGTTTTACTTTTATGTTATGAAGCCTGGATAGATAACCTTTTTTTGTTTCCGCGTTCCTCAAGATCATAACAATTTATTTCACTTGTGCAATGCATAACAATTTTACTGGTAAGATAGAAGAGTAGGGAGTATTGTTTTTACCAAAGTAGGTAAAACCATGTGGATTACGAGCAATAAAAATTCTTGAAAACATCCAGCAATATTTTTCTCATGCCGCAACTTTTACGAATGATGAATACTGCTTGGCTATTTGCAAGTTGTGTCTGATTTGCGTTAATTAATTACGTTTTGCGCGTCTTAATAAAATGATTTTCATAAGAAAATTCCTGGAGAACATCTAGTAAGCCTTATTGATAAATTATCAACAATGTCACCCGAAAAGGTAGAAGCAGAAAACATGGATTTGCTTGGGTACAAACATGCCTATATCTTATTGTAATGTTACCTCAAGATACTGCACAAAAACTGCTTCCAATTCAGTCGGTCTTGTTGATTAGAACTTGCGTAATTCTAGCAAGATTTAACCACAAATGTATGCAAAAAACTCAAGTTGTTGCTAGAAAAAAGTGTTTTTCATAATGGCGAGCATGACTGCCATGTCATGCGTGACAGTATGCAAATGTGCCACTTCTTTCGGAGAGTTTAAGACTGCAGGCATAATTTGTGCGCAAAATACTAAATGCAACTTTCAATTTCATATGTAATACACACGCACAATATGAAGGGTTGGCCTGTGTGAAACGAAACGAGGTGGCACAAAATGATCTTGATATTGAAACGGTGTAGTCACATACATACCTTACTATTACTACAAAGGGTGCTGGTAGCGCTAACATGCTAAATGGCACCTTGTTTTTAAGCTTTTAATGAGAGATCAAACGGGTGTGACAAATGTCGTAACAAAAAATGTCACGTGACACTCACCTATTTTAATGGGTCCTGTATACGTCATTATAATGCAAATTTTGTTAGTACTAGTTTTAAGCAATAGATCTGAGATTTACATTAGCCACATAACACTCTACTGATGCCATGTTCTGCATAAAATCAAAAAGTCGTTGTATTGTTTGTCACCAACCTACAGACAACTTAATAAGGGGTGGCGTTCCATTAAAAAAGGACTCCTCTTTCATGTATCTATTTACATCCTGTTTTGAAATCCTCACTTGCCAAATAGCAATTACGGATTCCACATGGTTGCTAAATATAAAGTTAATCATGAACAAGAAAGAGGTATGCCATAGACAGACAGTCTTCTTATATTACCGTATTACCCAACACGCAATCATGACGCACAGGTACGCTTCCAAGAACAGTAATTTTCCAGTTTCTTGTGCAGTAAATCACGTTGGTTTGATATTAACCTTGCGCGGAGATCCTTACCCTTACTCACAAAGTAGAACATCCAGACATAAAATTAGCATAATTGGAACTACCTACGTGTTTAAAACTTGCTTCGTCTGTGACTCAGTCGTGGGGGTGAACCACTCTGAAAAGCTATTGATAAGTTGATGAAACGCCCACAATATTTCATGACTTTTAGGAATCTCGTGATCCTAATCATTATTAATCAAAGAACACGTGCAGAAACAGACAAATTATACATTTTTGGTGCAGTTCGTGAACTGTAACACTGGTTTAGTTTTCATTGATGGTGAATGATTCGCTGTTTTAAAATGCTTCACTGGCTTTACATTTGCGGGGAATTCTTCGGATTATTACTTGAAAGAAAAAATCAGATGCGACATTACTTCTAGGTCGTGGGCATGTATTTAATGGGGTGGCAATCTACGTACGTACATGAATTTCGTATTATAATCTGCCACTTTTTGCATAAATCCTTGAAAAAGAATGTACCATGTTATTATGACTCCTCACAAAAACTTTATTTACGCCCAAAGAAAGCTAGATTATCAATGGACTGGAATGTAAAATACAAGAAATCATTGCACCTGATTTTGTTAAAATTATATCCCTTGTCACAAAACTGCGCGAGTGGTTCAATACAATTCAAATACTACGATCATACGTCATGTTTTGGTAATTGTTTCAAGAAATTCCATCAATAATCTGTAAATTCCTTTTAATTTCAGTCAACCACAGATATGAAGAATGTCTAACATACTTTGAGTTTTTTAAACAATATATAGCCTTGACTTGTCTTTTTAAACTGTAGTTCTTTTTAAACAGGGATATGGCACAAAACCTAAATCTCATTGCTTGTTAAATGCAGTAACTTGATTCACTCAAAGAGCTGATGCGCAACGTTATTAATATGATTGAATGAAACAAACATGGTTGCGAATGTGAACAGATACTTTTATTTTTAGCATCAATACATGACCTGTTATCCAACTATAAATTAAAATATTATTTTGAAATCACTTTTATGTTATCAAGGCTTTCTATACTATCTTTCTTTTACTTAATTCGATTCCGTGTTAGTGGGATTCTTCCTAATTAAGTTATTAAACATATTATAGCTTCCAGCATAGTTAACTAGCTAGTAGCGGAGTTAGTAGTAAAAGAATGTATGCCTTATAAAGAACTCTATACGCACAGGTTTCAAGAAATATCATACCAAGATGTAGATACATAAATCTCCTGTGCGAATGAGTGACTCCGTACAATGCAGTAATTTTTCCTTTTCCCAAAGGTTGTCCTTTCCTTTACATAGGTTGATAGAGCATGAAATGACATCACAATTCCCCGATTCCACTTGACTTTTCGTTCCACGTTTATTACCCAAAATATACCGAAGGACATTCTGCTATGTAAGCGGAGTCAAAAGAAAAAAAAGTAAAAAATTGTAGCAATGCAGGAACGTGAGCTCAAAATGCATTTCATACAAAAAGGATATCCGATATAGAAATACCACCTTTACTGTATTCAAGTAGGGTAGAACTACACCAGGAAGGGAGTCAGGTTGAAATAGTAAATTGTCGCTCTTACACAATACAAAACTTGTGTTGTATGCTATTGTTGAAGTGGAATGAATGTGTCGTTCAGAGCTGGTAGTAAAATGCTGGGTTCGCAATAATATACAATACGGGCATGGACCGAGACATGCATCTTCATCTCAAAAGCCCAAAGGGAAATTTTGTAAAAGGATGTTGTCCATGCCAAACACGTAACTTGAATGGTAGCTCGTTACGAGCTCAACAAAAAAAACTTTTTCGTTCTTCTTCCCTTCGTTTGCTCAGTAAGTCGTGATGATGTTGCTGGATAATTTGATTCGTTTTCAGCATAACATTGGATTGGAATCACCGTCAGTCAGCTCCACACTTAAAAATCAAGTACTGAAACAAAAATATGCTTTGAGACAATTTCTTTGGCAGTAACTGGATCAAAACGCAAATGAAAACTGAAATCACAGCATTTCATACTTGAACGTAGACATTGATTGGACTGTATTGACTGTTATTACGGTTTGTAAATTGGCCTAAACTGTTATTTTATGGAATACTAGAGTTTTTTATCGCTTGTAACTCTGTTGCTGCAAGTTGTTGCGAATCCAACTACCAACAAGACTGATACAAGAAAAGCGAAATGCTTTGGGGTGAACATTATGAAAAATTGTGTCAAAGATGATATTATGATGAAAAAGACAAATTCCAAACTAAATGTAACAGGAAACGATAAAGTTTGGTTATAAGCTACATATAATATAGATTTAGATACTTTTGGTCTTGAAGGGAGAATGAAATTTCCTTTGTACTTTTCATGTGAAGTGGAAGGCTTAAATTGCTTTTCATTCTTTTGGTATGCTATATTGCTTTTAGCACACAATAATTTTATGAAACACTTGACTGTCAAGTGTTCTATACTTAAGCTGTGACATCTCTCATCTATTTTATTGCAGGCTGGAAGGGAACCGTAGCAGATCTCCCCGGTCGGATTTTGAACCGGGCATCATCCCTGGTTACATCCGGTCGTGGGTCATCAGTCGACGGCGAGGACAAGGTAACGGAATAGGAAACCTCTGGTTAGCAAGTTATTGTTATTTGTCAAGTGGCAGGGAAATATTTTTAAAAGAACCTTAACCCCATACTTTTATCATTTCAACCTTATGGAGGTAAGAGCTACTTGAAAATTTCACAACTAGTTCAGATTTCCTACAACAGCATCGGACAAATAAGGATTTTACAAATAAGGACTGGTGGTTTTACAAGTTGGAGATTCTGAAATTTAAAAACGTTTTCGGAACCTGATTCCAACTAAACATAGACGAATTATAAGCGAAAAAGTTGCCTGCTTCGTTGAACAGTTTGTACTTTAAAAAAAATGATAAATGCTGGGAACTTGCATATAATACTCTTTTAATTAAACAAACCAGCCACCAACCATGTTCAAAAACTTTAAAAAAAGAAAATATCAGTTGTCGGGGGTTCGTGTGTAACATGATTTCAAAACCAACCATAATTTTCCAGTTTTCAAATGCCACGTTTTTGTAGAATACCAGAGTTGTTTCATTGTTTGTGTTTCTCCCTCACCGACACGACATGGCAGTGCATAAACCGAAAGCACAAGATAATACCGTGTCCTATTGATGGATTGGATTTGTTGAGGCTCATTAACCGACACGCATACACATGTAATAAAAGCCAAGGTAATTAGGATTTAGAGACAAAGTCCATTAAGGTTACTATATTAAACTAGGAGAGCCGGAATGCTCTTTGTCAGACAAGGAGATGGAAAAGAGGGGAAAACGCATCTTTGGAGAGTGAAAGCGAGAGAGTGCAATGTGTTTATGAGGAGAGAGTAGCTCAGGGTAGATAAATCACTTATGGTTGTCCACACTTATAACCAAAAAACGAGATTTTCTCCCATATCCAAAAACCCTACTTACTTGCATTATCTAACCGGCATGATGATACGGTACGGCTTAGCAACCTTACAACTACACCTAGCATAATGCAAGAAATGGAATAAAGCTGCCGCGCTGCACTTTCTCACTCTCCGATATAAGTATCCATTCTATCCCGAACTATTAAAACCTACCTTCCAACCTAATCTCGGGAAAGTAATGGAAGCATCATAATATATTTTCCGATGCCACATCTCCCTTATTACTTCTTTCTCGCTGCTACATATTGAGTGTCGTCAATATCTTGATAATCTCAGAGAGATACATATATGTGCAGCTCAACCATTCTTTTCCTCTCTCTCTCTCTCCTTTTTTCATTGCAGCTCGGAACAGTGTCATTTCCTATTTTATTGTGCTTTGTAAGTAAAATAGGAAGTAATAAGGGTGAAAGGGAGTTTATACATATAGCCACGAACCAAACCCAACAAAAAATCTTTATACCGAAACCAAACAGGGAGACCGGAAAAATTTTCCAGTTTTGCGGAAGGGAAAATAGAGATGTGCTGCTAAGGTTGTTCTTCGCTCTTTACTGCTGCTCCCACCCTAATTTTTCGTCTAGGACTGCTTCTGCTTCACTGCCACATGTGAACCCAAATGATTTGAGAAAGCTATGGGACCTTTCCGATAGGTAACAGAGTAGCTATATCTGGCAGGGAGCAGCTGTGAAGCAGATTCATGATGTTTTCGATGTTCATGTTGATTATGATGCCGATGATAATGTGGTTGGTGATGATGCTGATGGTGATGGCAAAGGAAATTACCCTTGGTCTCTTTACATCAACCAATCTATTCATTGCCTCTGATCACCAGTCTTGTTTTTATACGTTATTTTGTTGACTCTTGGATGATGTCGGGAACGGATAAGGCCACTAAAGATTCCGACTAATTTTTTACACGAAGACAGCTCCATGATGATGTCATGTAAAGTTCATTGATAGCGTAATTTATTTAAGACGGAAAATCTTTCTAAAAGAGGAGATTTGGGGAACGAGTTCAAATGAGACTTTTGCTTTCTACCATTAACTTTTACATCTAGACCCATTCCATTAATTTGTACGGTTAATACAAAAGTAACATTAAGAAATGACATTTAACAAAGCCAGCGAATCCATTTCACGTTTCTGTTGAAGAATGATGGCATAATGTGTTCTTACGTACACGTAAGATACTATATTTTAACTTATTAGTGGAGGTACTTATCGTAGTCGGGCATAAAAGTTTCATACCGAGTGTCTGCTGCAAAGTCGTAACCCATGTAAAATATCTTAGAGTGGATAAAACAAACTTCTTGCCAAATCGTTAAAGCTAAATACTCATCCAACCAGGTAAAGGATGTATATATAGCGTAGCCATCAAAAGTAGTTGGCTCGGTTTAACACGGCTAAAGTGCTTAGGGTCCAGGTGAAAAGGAAGTGAAATAAAAGTGGAGCATGGATCGATAGCACGGAGGATATCCGAGCAAGGAGTTTGCTTTCAACAGTGTTACTACACATGAAAATGGGCTTTCAATCTAACTATATGTGGACTGGTCGTGGCCAGAAAACTGTTAGGTATGCGTAAACGTTTCCAGTTACATTTTTCATTGATATTCGCGAATTTTGGAACCACCTTATGAAAATCAAGTGCCATACCCTGCCGTAACATATGTAAGAATTGTGATAAAAGAATATTTGTCGGAACTAAAAGAATATTAAAAATCTAATATTCAATTCCATGCGCAGAAGTATAAAAATTCCTATACCTGCACGTTCACTCAAACTAAATCATATTCAGCAGGATTTTCAAGCCAAGGGATTTGAGTGCCCACATACCATACATTCTCAGGAATTTAGCACAATTTATCATGTAGATGACGCACGAAATTCTTCAGCTGCATGGTTTATGGCACCTTTAGGTGTGGCATACATTCAGGCATGTAATTTGTAAAACAGAGTGTGATGAATGATCCAGATTGGCTCTTGTAAGACTCTCAATCGTAGTTGGACATGAACTTTGAAGTCGAACATCAGTTGGGACCTCTGGAAATCGGTTTTATTATACAATAAATGTGTTGTAGAAAAGGGTTTTATAGTATTCATGTGCTATAGCATTAAGCTTTCCGAATTTTCTTTAGCAATTATTGCATATCTATAAATGTAGGTTTAATGAACAATTAAAACAATATGCTTCTATACTTATTACATCGTTTTCATGCTAATTGCCGAAATTATTTCGATTGCATATATATATTGGGTTCATAAACTGAAAGGACAAACTCACAAAGACATACATAAAATTATAGTTCCAACAATATTATGAGCCTTAAATTGATCCGTATGAAAGGCCAAATCCAGAATAAGAGATCAGTTTTGAAGAGAAAGTTTAGCTCTGTATACTCAATGAAATAGTGCAATCATGAACTGTTGGTCATACTATTATGCATGTTGGTATGTACTTCAGGTAAAAATAGTATTCTCAACGGAATAAAGTACATCAAATTTAAAAATAGAATACTGTAAATCACGAAAGGAGAAGAAATGCTCTTTGAGTTTGAAGAACCCTTCAATGTCAGACAGAGGCAGACTCTTTCTGATGCCTGAAAATAGAGGAAATGAAAGCAAAGTATTGGCGACTGAACGCACATTTTAACTAACCCCGTCACCACAGAATAAATGTAAATTTGATTGCTGAGGAATTTTAAAATGATTAAATTCTGCCCATCTATGAATAGAAATTTTTTGTTTAAGCTGACCTGACAATTTTTGATATAAAAACTTACAGTTGCAGTAAAATTATTTTGGCTGTTTTAATTACGACAGAAAACTAAATACTATATTCGTACAAACATAAAGATCTTGGTCCAGGACGCTAAAGTCGAGATATTGCGTGTGGTTCATGATTTTGTAAAAATGTGTCTCTTACATCGGTTTACAAGGAAAAGCTAATGGAGGCTACGTACAAATGGATAAAAACATAAAATATTCATGCAGAGAGAAAGTGCATGCCATACCGATATCATCACATACATTCACACGGCTCATACGGGTCCTCGTCCTCATAAAATATGAATATGATCTTCCTTAACGCAACGAACACGTCAGGTAACGATGTCTTCGAACGTTAGAAAAGAAAAGTTATATTTACAACAAACAAAGAAAAGAATATGAATGGTTGATACATTTATAACGGTTCAACCGGGTAGTTATGTATATGTTGATAGTCAAGTTAAGTGTCGGTGGTACGAATAAATTGTTGTTAGTTAGGTAGTGCTTCAGGTATTTTGGACAATGCTAGCAAGTTTCTCACGTAAGATAATATGGAGAACCCCCGTTTAAGTTGTAGGCATATAAGGTAGATGCTTAAAAATCCAAAGAATATAAAAAAAGTGCAAAAGGAATGCAGTTCCATATGAATAATTCATGTTCGTCTTGAATTGCTCTTACAGCAACCGGACTTACCTAAATTGCCAGTACCTGAGCTGGAGAAAACCCTTCAGCGCTACCTCGAAGCGGTACAGCCAATCCTTCAACCACATCAGTTTGAAAGGGCACAAGAGTTGGCAAAACAGTTAGCCGAAAATGAAGGACCGGAACTACAGCATCACCTGGTTGAGAGGCAGATGAAACTAAAAAATTGGGTAAATTCACAACATTATATAATGCAACTCTGCATTATAGATAAAATATACTTTCTGGAGAGAGAATACACGAAAAGAAAATATATACATTACTTTACATTCACTTTCCCTCTGTTTTCACTTCTGTTTTTGGGTTTCATTAAATATTAACAAGCACTAAAGTTAAAGAAGCCATGCATATCACATCTCTTTCTCCCCTACACAACTACAAAAAAATTCCCTTTTTTTATCCAAGCAAATGTGTTTCTCCACAAATAGCAATCCCATGTTCTTTGTCTCTACCAAAGATACGCTGTATTAACTTTTTAAGAATAGAGGATGACTCCGAAATGTCACTTTTCATTTTGCACCTTTATATGACTACCCTCTAAAGCTTTCACATTGAATCTCTTACTGTGAAGTATATATATAAATATACTTAATATGGCTGTTATAATAGCAACATCCCCATTTTAAGTATAATACACTTAATTCATCTAAGCGTGACTATTATAATACTCATGTGAATTTTTACTTAATTTAAATATCTACCATTTATAAAGTTGCTGCTATAATCAAAAAGGTTTTATATTAATACAATGTTGGACATTTACCAGTTTAGCTATGAAACTTTACAGAACATTCACTACATACATTCTTGGGTGAAATAGTTGTTACGTGTTTGTATTAAAACTTTTCTAGTCTCATGTCCACGTGAACTCACTTTCAGTTGTTTATTCGCTTCCGTACTGTGTGTAGGCATACGAGTGGTGGTTGAATGACATGTACATGAACAACCCGTTATGTTTGCCAATCAACTCAAATCCCGGCGGAGTTTGGCCACCACAACCATTCCAAAATCTAGATGATCAACTTCGCTTTGCTTCAAAACTTACTTCTTTTCTCCTGGACTTCAAAGATGTTTTGGACAGGTGATTGACACCCAATGTGTTTCCATTTTAAAACCTTTCTGATTTCAGAAGAAATTTGCCTGAAAGCTTGTAATGTGCGATGCGTGTTACATCACATCTTTGAGTTGCCAGCTTTTCACTATAAAATACATTTTACTTATGTTCACCGTTCCTGGAAATACATATTCTTGAAAACTTTTTACTGTCTTCTATCTTGCAAGTGCAGTGTCAATTATGTTAATGACGTTACTCGCCCTCGGCACATTTGTAGCTCTGCCGAAGGATATCCGAATTTCTCTAAGCCCTCTCCTGAATCAAATGGGGCGATAGGGGCAAAGTGATCTCAGTCCAATTCTCAGAGGATTACCATATCTCATTTCCTCGCTTTATATGTATGAGTACTGCACTTTTTGAGAAGCAGCAATCGCCCCAAAAGAAAAGGGAGAGCGTAACCAGACGAAAGCGAGTTACTGTCACAAGCTTCCCTGTAAACCCTTCTCATCATCACCAAAATAGATGTTGCTCCGTATAGTATATGATACGAAATCGCCTTTTCTCCTTCTTTTTTTCCTTGTTATAAAAAATTTTCAGTGCCATTTTATACAGAATTTGATCCTGTCTTACCAGCTGATCCCCATTTGTCGTCTTTCTTGCTATATGTAACTCATTTCATGCTGCATGTTGACTGTCTCAGATCCCATCTTGCCATTTGTACTCGTCTTATCATCCTCAAGGATCGTGTTCTCGTCATGTTCTCCGTGAAACGTCTCATTTATATAGCTACCACTCACACTTGGTCGCTTTACATTACATCTTTTTTTGTATCCACATTTCTTCATCTTGTTTTACGCTCTTTTAAACGAAAAAGCTCTAACTTTCAGATATTATTTTATTTTCCACATGCGGAATTGGTTGAGTAACTTGGGATAATGCTGGAATAACGACGTCATACTATATAATCTATAGGGTATAATATTATATATTGCTTAAGCCGAATGAATCTTCTTTCTACTGCAGCATAGCAGCTAAGAACCTTATTCCTTTCTTCCTTTAATTAGTAAATGCTTTTCCTTACGTAACATCACGGTAAAAAATGTCAGTCAGGCTAACTTAGTGCCAAGTAAAGATGATGAAAAACAAGTCTCCCAGCAAAGGAAACCTAAAACTGTCTCAGAATACCCAGATTGATAATTACTACATTGCAATAGCAGTAGCGTATAGAAAAAAGGAAGAGAGATTATTTGTAATGTGGGTCAGTAAAAGCATCGCCAGTATTTTAGAGGCGCGGATGTGGATATCAACCCGAGAAAAGTTTCATTTCAGACCTTTTAATTCCAGTCCATGTGCTTGGGATACTCCGAAAGCTTCTTTCTAATCCTATTTCCGACCGATATTGCTGACAGTAATTTGTGGAATGGTGAAGCGAAAGACGATTAGTTTCTAAATGACTTTTCGTTAATCGTATTAGTGAAAACTTGCAGGGCAAGAAGTATTAATACTTTAGATTAATGCTGAGAAACCAGGTTGGCTCTTAATGTCAACAGTTGAAAGTGCTCAGCGCAGCATGGAGTGAATATATATCTGTGTAAGTATTTTATGGACTTTTGCTGATATGTGTGGAATCAAGAAGAGCAACCAGCAAAATTTGTCGTCGATTATCGCGTCCTTGTGAGTATAGATCCACAGCGCTCTCTGCAGAGTGCTTCAAAAATTATGAGAGAAAGTCCCTTCTAGCCCAAAAGTTTTCGTGGAAGCGAAAAGATGGACTAGCATGTATGATCATAGTTAAGCACTCGCACTCGTCGCTTTCCCTTGCTGAACTTTCTGTATGAGAACTTTCACTCACACTTATTTTCATGCTTTCTAAATAGTTGTTCATAGCAAAAGTAAAATGATGCAGCTAAGAACACAGTGAATGAGTGAGCGTACGCCAATTCATGTATATATTTAACTGATAAGGGATATTCAATTTTTAGGAACGAATTACCGGTGGAAACGGCTGCATCTCGTGAACCAGGGCAGCCACTATGCATGGCACAACACTATCGTCTCATGACATCTTACAGGGTTCCATGCCTTCCCAGAGATTTTCGAAGAGATACGTCTGGCTGCAATCCAGATCACATTGTCGTTGCTTACCGAAAACATGTAACCAACTTACTGAAAAAAGGATTACCTCCCTCACACACTAAACCTTATACATTGGTTTAATACATACATACACTTATGTAATTCCAAAAAAAATTAATGATATTGATGGTGGGCTATGGACTATTTGAACTTTGCAGTTTTTTACATGCCCAATAAAAACTCCAGAACGGAGGCTGACAACAAACGAGATCTTCAACCAGTTGAAAACCATAGTTCAATCGGAAACCAGCAATAATGAGAACCCTATCGGGATGTTGACAAGTCAAAAACGACCTGTTTGGGCTGATGAAAGAATCAAACTGCTTGGAGGTGAACTAGATATCCTTGAAACGAGAAAACACACAACAAACATGCTGACATGTTGCCTAAAAATGCCTTAAATGTGTTTTATGGGTTTTTAGAGGACCTAAACAAACAATCAATGGATGAGATTGAAACATGCAGCTTCATCATTTGCTTAGATGACCCTTTGCCATCTCAGTATTTCAATAGCCTATTGAATAAAAAGAAGCGAACAACCAGTGGACATTGGATGAACGATCGGGATGAAACAAATATGCTTCACCAAATGCTTCATGGTGGCGGAAGCGTTTTCAATACAGGAAATCGATGGTTTGATAAAACATTGCAGGTAAAGTTTAGTAAACTAATCTCCTTCATATTAATTATAATTATGCATTTTAGCCTTCCTAAAAAGTTAAAGAGCCTAATAGTTAGTTCAAGTACCACGGAAAAGTTGCTCAAGAAGTATTAAATTAAAAGGCTTAACCTAGAGAAAAGCTCATTAGGAAAAAGTTCCTCTTAAGAAAATTAAACTTAATCTCTTAGTTTGTCATCTCATCCGATGGAGCTATTGGACTTTGTTATGAGCACTCTTCTGCTGAAGGCATTGGTGTACTCAACCTTATTGATGAATTTCTTGGAAAAATACAAGAGTCTTCTTCTAGCAACAATGAAACAGAAGCTGGTGCAGAAGGAGATAAAGGGCCTGAGCCTATTCCACAGCCTATAAAACTTGAGTGGAATATTTCAACTGAAGCAAGAAATGCTATAAGGGAAGCATGCATTGAAATTGATCGGTGAGTAGTGAGTATGTATAACAACGTATATGCTGGAAGGTGTAACCAAATATAGTTCAATTCAAAGATTCAAAGCTATTACTAATGGATTGAATTCGTGTATCGTTGAACAAGTCCTTTGTGTAGTTCATTCTATTCTTAGAATCCATTGCAATGTGTGTAATAGGTACCCTTTTACTTTGATCACATCCCAGGTACATTGAAGATCTGGATTTGATGGTGTATCGATACGAGGGCTATGGAAAATCTTTCATAAAAAAGTGTAAAGTCAGTCCTGACGTCTATCTCCAGCTGGCACTTCAATTTGCATTTTACAGGTAAATATGCATTTTTACACCATAAAAGTCCCTGCCAGCACCATCGACCGTGTATATTCAAAATTGTGAATGTTTGGCATACAATCCATATATTTTTATCACGCTTCCCTATTGCTTTTTTGGCTTTTACTGAAAGAACAAATACAGTAAAAAATAATGCTCTATAGTTTTTTATGTATGACCGTTGGATAGAATAATTTTAAAGGCTTTGGTTTCATTACAGCTTGCATGGAAAAATGGTTGCAACTTACGAAAGCGCATCCACCCGGCGATATAAGCATGGCCGAGTAGACTGCATCCGATCAACAACCATGGAGGCATTGGAGTGGGTTAAATCAATGTCAACAGACTCAACAGAGGAAGATCGACAACGTAAATTCCACTCGGCTGTTGAGAAACAAACAACCATTATGGTGGAAAATATATTGGGAGAGGGAATTGATATCCACTTGATGGGTTTGAAGCAGCAGGCTCTGGAATGTGGAATGGGTGTTCCAACTTTGTTTCAAGATGAAACTTTTAAAATTGCCAACCATTTTGCGCTTTCCACAAGCCAGGTAAATAGATTAAATTACTCAGACTTTCTTAGAAACCATACATGTACATGTATGCCTTTTAGTTTGAATTTGAAAGTGAAACCACAAATGAAATAATGCAATTTCTAATGAGTTTGACTTCCGGGACATTGTCAGAAGCCATTAGTAGTTCTATATTCTCGCTAAATTTAGCTCGTGAATGCTACTACAACGCCTGAAACACGGTTTTGGCAACGTGACTTCATTTATAGGCTATACATTTCACGTTGTTGGAGGCGTTTACATTGAACTTCGACAGGCAATACATAAAATGCTGTAAATATTGTTTTACTTAACATACAAATTAATTTGGCGTATTTTCAGTTACCAACAAAACATGATCAGTTTATGGGCTATGGCGCTGTCGTCCCTGATGGTTATGGTGCTTCATACAACCCGCAACCAGGCTCCATAATATTTTGTTTGTCAGCTTTTTGCTCATGTCCTGAGACGTCAACACTCAAGTTCAGCCAAAGCTTGCAACGATGTTTAGACGCAATGAAACAAATGCTGGAATGATCACCCCAAACGAAATACTACGACCAGACGAACTACACCATTCGCAGTAGTCTTTCGATACTATAAATTGCGGTATGCAACAGAGCACTTTCTGTGGTTTTTTATGTTAACAAATGCTGACGTTCCAATCTTAGAAGGTTCTGGAAACTTGAAGAAGCAGATAGTTTATTTATGCAATCTAGCCTCGTACACAACCAAACTTGAAGGATATGTAGGTAACTGTAGAACAAATTATGTTGAAAACTTGGACAAGTTAGTTTTGATGAATTTAAAAATGATAGACATTACATATTCATGAAAAAACTCATGTTGTGTAACATGTTGTGATGCTGGTAAAATATCAACTTTTTCCAAACATCTAAAATTCCTTTTTTTCCATCAAATATCCATTCCACATATTGTGATTTTGGCAAACAAAGTAATTCACATATCCCGTGTATGTGCTATAAGCACACAAAACAGATTATATTAGCATAATATAGGAAGTAGTCTGTGATGTAATGGTGTTTGTTTTAAGAGTTTGCTTAGATATTTCCTGAATTTCACAAGGGTTTGACAGTTGCATAACTTTCAGTTTACAGATTATGCAGCTTATTGATAAAACACTTATAACGCTCAGCATACATATATATAGTCACTCAAGTTTTGCTACATGTGGAATTGTGAATCTGAATTAATTTGAATGAGTTGAAAAATATTTTCGATCCGATGAGAAAACTTATGTAGCTTCTGCAACAATATTATGTAGCATGAGTAGTAAATCTTTGGTAGGTGCAGGTGCTACGACCTACGACGGCATCAGTAGAACAAAAACATAATCGTATTATCAACTCAAACTTATCATATTAGTTTATCAAGATCTCAAAATATCACAAATTAATTAAGCCGAATACATATCAATGTTCAGATAAACATATCAAATTATAAAGGCAATCACAATCATGGTGGTAGTTGATGAGCAGTACAGGCTCATTAGAAATATATTAAATTAAGATATAGAGATAAAATCACTCATATTAAAATCTTGAAGATATTAATATACCATTTGTGATTCAATTGCAGTAGTACCTGTAGTTAAAAACCAGAAATTATTAATGTGTAGAAATATATTACAGCAAATAAGTTATTAGGCCGGATTGGCTTTGAAAGTGATGCAACACCTGGATAGAAAGTATAAAGTCGTAAGATTCAAAACATTCGAAAGAAATTTATTTAAATCGATGTATTCAGATTATTCGAAATAATCTATATAATATATATTATGTGATGTATATTAAAACGGAAAGAGTTATATAAATGTGCTGAGCACCATCAAAAAATCTAATAAAGCTTTATCTGCAATATTCTGCATCGTATTTTTGTTATATATATTTTTTCCATACATAAGCACATGAGTTATATAGAGTTTAATCTTAAAATATTTTTTTTAAAGAAAATCATCATGCTCCATTTTTACTGACCCGTCCATCAACATTAAGCTCAATTTTCACTATTTCAAAGAATAAAAGCTTGAAAATACTTTTCATACAGTGCACATAATCATCATCATCATTCTGTCATCATGCAGACTCCACATATGACGCAAATTGAGGCAACTAGCAGCAGTAACAGCCTTAAAATTATTTAAACATAAAATCCCTGTTGAATTCAAATGTAACATATTATTCAATGCATGCGGCAAATGCAAATGTGCAACTGCAAAACTTCAAACAACGTAAAAAAGCGCAAAGTTTTTGTTGTTATTTGTTGCACAAGCAATAAGCGTAATACGGAATAGGATTGAGATTTTACTGCACGTTGCACAAGCATGTTGGCTTTCTTTTCTAAAACAAATAAAAAGACAGCAGTTTTTCCTCTCATCATCATCATAAATATGTATCTTATTTGTAATGCTGAAGAAAACTTGGTAAAAACTGCACATAGCCGTTAAGAGCGTTCCAATACCGTATTATACACATGGAGAAAGTTTATTTGAGCAATGAAAAGCACACAGTTCCATAAGAAAGTTCGTTGTTTATGCCAATGCATATTGTCGAAGAGCTTCATAACACGCTGCTCTTCGTGTTTTTCTACCATTTGCTTGCTAACTTTCACTCACTGTTCATATCACGTCCTCCCAGTCTTTTGTGTGGCTGGAATTGAGACGGAGAAACTTTAGTCAGTAATTAATTGTGCTTCTTTAAGTTTATTAGTGTGACATACTTTTTTATCATAACAATTTAGCAGTTGCTACCTAAAGTTAACAAGTGTAAAATCAAGTTAAAATACACAACTAAAGGTTAATAATACTATTGGATGTCGGCTAGGGTGACAGCAGCTTTCCATGGTGTACTCACCTACTAAATAATATAATTTTTGGAAAACTAATCAACTACTAGGTGAGTCCAGCTTTATACTAATTTGATAACAATAAAGATTAAGTTGTTTCTTTGGCTAAAACTCAACAATACTCAATGTAATCGCATGCTGTTCATAAATATACTACATAATTCTGGCCGTATAAAGGTGTTTACCTTGGATATTCGCTCAGAACTTCAAATTGAATTAAAATTAAATCGTGCCAACTGTAACGCAAAAATGACCTTTCCTTTACCAATGTAACCAATTTTCTTTCTTTTACAACAAAGCTAAGCAGTCCATTTCATTAGATCATCGTATAGTTTTTAATTTTCCAAACGAAATGTTTGTATTTACTTTGTATGAGATTTAGGTTTTGCAATGTCAAACTCATAACGCATTTTCAGAAAACAATTACCACAGACCATTAAATGCAATGACTTTCTGTCTTACTATTTCTAGAAAGAAACTTTCTCCGTTCCACGAAAATCCTCCATATCTCATCAACTTCAACGAATAAAACTTTGTTTGCTGAGAAACTTGCTTGGGTTAAGTAATACGAGTAAACCAAGAGGAAACTCTGACTTCAAGTAATTATACATTTGTGAAAGCAAACTCTAACATAAACTTGAGAGAATGGAGTTGTTTAAAGGCTGCAATTGTTGGATGATATGCAACATGTGTACAATTTTAACTGTAATTTCCTGTAACTGCTTGCTAAATGCACAAGGGAAATATACAAAGAATCCAACCAGAACCCTAAAACGAAATTTTCAAGATACGATTGCGAATGCTTTCTTACATTCTGAAACAACGGATGACTTCAAATTATCAACACCAGGTTTCTTGCGCATACATAAAATGCATGAGAATTTGGCCCTAAAACAAATGAAATACTCGAGTTACAAAAGCACAATGGGTCGAATGGGAGCTGGAGGCATTGAAGGGCGTTACAAAAAAGAGAAAATTACGAATCCAGGATTGGTTAAACGGGTTCTGAAACAACAGAATTTAAGCGACAATATAAACGGCGGATTTTTATCTACAGATAAAACATCCAATGTGTTTTTAAATTCAAGAGTCAGAGAGTCAGTTAAAACAAACTGGGAACAAAAAAGAAAGTTTAACACGCAAATGAACAGTGGTTCATCAAAAGTCAGTTCCATTATGCAAAGCTACGTACCTACTCGTGAAGAACAAAGAAAACAAAACGGTTCTCAGAATCCCATATTACTGGAAGGGTTAGATAAATGTGAAATGAGTCCTGTTAAAGATGTCAAAGCAGACGCTAACAAAAACAGGAAGGGTAAAGACAACACAAATTGGAATTTTGAAAATGGAGAAAATTCCTCGAAAATAATAATGAAACGAGAAATACTTTTCCACAAATCTTTTGCAACTGGAAAAACTGACGCCCAAAGGAGCAACATTGGCTTGTACGATGAATCCAACGTGAGCAATGAATCACGTTATCTTAAAACAGATGCAAACATTATATCTTCAAATTCTACAAATATTATTCCACGTGATCTCTTTCGTCAGAATCATTCAAGTGTCAGCAACAAGTTTTCAATGAAAACAAAAAGAAATTCTTTACAAAATGAAGCGACCTATTCCACCCTGTCAAGTATTGATTCTTCATACATTTCAATGAAACCAAATGAGCATATAGCCGTAACAGCTACTTCAGTTACAAAACCGCAATCATTAAATATCCAGACACCCACGCCAACTCCATTCACACAACTTATTGCCCTTGAAGAAGTTAGTAGAACTATGCACCGGAACACTAGTGAATCGGAAGATGAACAAAACAACTTCTTAGGAACAGCAGATATCTTGACAGATCAGGAAAAATGTGTCACTACTGAAGACGACATTGGAAAACTACAAACAATAGCACAAAAGCCAGGCAGCAGTGTACCAGACGGTCAAATTTCGGACTCAGGTCGGATACAAATGAATTGCCAACTTCAGGTACAGACATCGTTACCACCAACTGAGCTCACGGAGGAGAAAGTTATTTATTTCAGACTCAAATACCCAGTAAAACTCTGGACAACACTGGGGCTATACGATGATAAATACTTGGATATTATCAACTCACACTGGTTGTCATTTGAACCTCCGAGTTCCATAATTCACAAAGTATTTGCAACCATCTATGGGATATTCATGGTTGTAGGCTGCGGGGGAAACTTACTCGTGATTTTCATGTTTGTGAGGTAAGAAGAATTTCTAGAAACCATTTTTCTATTCTTTTTTTGGAGATTTGCTTGCTTGAAATGGACATTCAACGGCAGCACGTTGAAAGTTCCCAACTTCTTGAGCAAAGCCTTAGAAAAAAGTTTGACTTGTTTGATAAAGAATCGGCACGATATTATGTAAAGCTGCTTACTTTTACTTGATGCTATTGTACAAATTGTCTGAACAACTCAACAAAACTCCTGTTTCCATTCAACATTATTTTCTTTGTTTGTCATTAAATAAAAGGATGTTGTCAAAAATTCCCCGAATTCTGATTAACTATATGAGTAAGACTTACCTACTTACATAGTAAATATACATGTAGAAAATTAGAACGCACAAATGAATAACCTTAATTATCATTATTACTTAAGTAGAATATGGTATATTATCATTGAACGGTTTTACTAAATTGCATTGTTCTAGGTGTATTTTGGCGAGTCACACTACGTAAAAAGCTATAGAAAGTCTTCGCTGAATTTCTCGTTTATAGACATCATTCTATTCTAAGTTACTTATTTTCGAGACTTGAAAAGGAGCTATTGGCTATTGACGTTGGTTAAGAGTTTTATGCAAAGACAAATGACTTCTCAACAATGTTTGCACTAGGCACATAAATACAAAACCTAGGCTTCAATTTGAATAAAGAAAATACTAGACTAGCGAGATTTAATAGGAAGAGATACTACAATGAATACTACTAGCATCCAGGAAGAGCATCCTCGTCGACAGTTGAAGAGTACTTGCGAAGTTGTAGACCTGCTTTAGTTCATTCATTTTACCTTTTACATGCAATACGGTATATGCTGATTTGCAAAAATACTCTTTTCTAGTGTATCGATGAAATAAGCAAAGCAGTCACGCACCAAATAGGTACACAAATTGAAGGATCAGCAAAATGAAGATCAAAGCACGTCAATCTATATTTATCTTTTTAAAAGGAAACCTTTTTTTAGTGCTGCACGTTATTTTCCGAGTAGAGATAGATGCGGGTTAGAGAATTATAAAGGTTTAGAGAACAATACAACCATTCGTATTTGTATTTGAAGTAAAACTACAAGGGCCTACAAAACCTCAGTGAAGGGTAGAAAATAAGAGTTATTTGAAGATTCTTAGAAATCATTCAACCAATAACAATTGTAACAATTGTAACATTGTAAGTAACTGGCCCTTGAATTCCCTTACTTTACTTCATGCATCATGCATACCTGATATTGCACATTGGGTAATTGCCCACTGTACTTGGTTCAATTACTAATTGAATGACATCAAAGCACCATTTCTACTGTACAAAGCCCAACGGTTGACGGTTACACGAGGCTAATTAGTATTGAATGCAGATAACAAACTGATCGTGTATGAACTTTCTTCTTAAAATATTTTGCAATACATTTCAGATGCCGAAGCTTACGGACCCCTCCAAATTATCTAATTGCAAACTTGGCGATTAGTGATTTTCTGATGAACGCCAAGACTCCAATATTCATTATTAACAGTTTGTATCAAGGACCAGTGATGGGTGAATTTGGTAAGTACATGTAGGTAGTTTAGCTACATCTCTAGGAATAATGTCTCGCAATTAGCATAATAAGCAAATTTTGGATGACTGCTTTGGTAGTCCGAATCAGAATAACGCAGTAAAATCATTTGGTGTGTAACTCCTTTGAGAGAAAAACTGGCATCAGTTAAGGAAAAGGTATGCTCAACATGGGGAATTAATGATGTTTGGATGCATTTAAATATGTAATACATAGATGATTGATTATAAATAGGTTATGCAATCTTTACGAGAAATGAGGAATAATGAGCACGGTTATCCCGAAGAGACTTAACGTTCCACGCTATTGTGAATCCATAACCATTTTGGAAAAAAATCAAGATTCCAGGAACTTATTAACTGTCGACTCTATGGCTGGGGAGCTTTATCTAATATGTTCACAGGTGACTGCTAGCTGCACACCCACAAAGACCTAAACAATACACTTCTTCTCCTCAAATTTGAGGTTTAACCCACGTTCGTTGAGTGGGAGAGGTCCCTCGTGATTTAAACACAAAGAATCACTGCATAAGTCAAGCATATTGGTTGTGACAATTCCATATATAAGCTTTTCCTCCATAGTCGATAGTTTGTCTGCATTGTTAATACAGGAAATAATGATGTTGTGGGCTCCGGAAAAAACATATCAAATTTTGCTATTAATCCCACTCACTGTTGTTTCCATTTCAATTTCAGGTTGCAAACTGTATGGATTTGTCGGTGGACTTACGGGGACTGCTTCCATGTATTATATATTTAATAGATATTTATTATTGTGTGTATACATTAAATGTACTTTTCTATATTTTTAATATATGCATTTGCTTTCAGTATGACTTTAGCAACCATCGCGTTAGACAGATACTATGCAATTGTTCATCCGTTAAATCCATTCAAACGTACCACTTTCACAAGAGCAATCCTCATGATTAGCGGAGTGTGGGTTTATTCAGGGACTTTTTCGTCCTTGCCTCTTTTTGGCATCAACAAATACACATCCGAAGGCTACTTGACAAGCTGCAGCTTCGACTACCTGTCCGATGAAATTGGAAGCCGGGTTTTTGTCTTCGTATTTTTCCTGGCAGCTTGGTTGCTGCCACTGACTGTAATTTCCTTTTCATACATCAACATCTTCCGGATGGTTCGTGCAGCGGAAAAACTAGACATTTTCTCAACCGGTGGAGGAAGAAGCTCTGGGGAAAGCTTCAAGTACAGGTATAATACTCTAGTGAAGCATTCAATCCAAGCTTTAAACAGTTTGAATGATTTTGAGATTGCCTTGAATTTTCCAATTAATTTCACAAAACTACTGGAAAAGTAGGCATCTAATATATACCTATTGTAAGCTCGTAGTATATAGCTTTTATAACAAATTAGAAGAGTTTTGCTTTAGTCCTTTTCATACGTTCTGTTATTCTAGGCAAGATCCACACAAACAAAAAACCGAGGTTAAAATAGCTCTACTGGCTTGCTACATTATCTCGCTATGGATTTTGGCATGGACTCCATACGCTCTGGTTGCTTTACTTGGGATATTTGGATGGAAACAATATCTTACACCTATGATCTCTTCAATTCCAGCCCTATTTTGTAAAACAGCGAGCTGCATAGATCCATTTGTATACTGTATCAATCATCCGAGATTTCAGAGAGAGTTGAGATCCAACTTCAAAATATGTTTTCGCTTTCATCCAAATAGAAAAGGTTCTCATGGAGCATCATTCTATTCTGCTGCAACATGCCGTGAAAACAGTGATGATAACAACCAGCAATCCCTTAGAAAAATGAGCACCTCCCGGAAAAAGAAAGTCATCATTCCAAGCGCTGTTGGAGTATCCACTATTTCATCTACATTTCATGCTTCAAAAATTGCTGTTCATAATCCCAAAAAACCATCATTCAAAGCAACAGGGTATGAAACGAAGCCAATCGATCTGAATTTGACAGATTTAAACCAGCCATTCGAGTCTGAATCATTCCCTTCTCGAACTGAAAACACGTCCCTGAACTCTATGGAAAACGGAGGTAACAAACCACGAAAGTATGATCGATGCAACTCTGTTGGGAACATAAACAGCAATAATTTCTCCGGAAGATTGGCCAAAATGAAGAGA
The DNA here is from genome assembly GCA_001718145.1 of Orchesella cincta. Classification (NCBI taxonomy): domain Eukaryota; kingdom Metazoa; phylum Arthropoda; class Collembola; order Entomobryomorpha; family Orchesellidae; genus Orchesella; species Orchesella cincta. Next base: position 25,447 of record LJIJ01001589.1, read on the forward strand.
ATAAATGGAGAAAGGAAATGCAGTAAACCAACTCTAGAGCCCAGAGACAACAAAACCACCACGACTGCAGAAGTTGACGTCCATCAAGCAACAAGTCTGCCGGTTATAATGGACTTGAATAAGTTATCCGAAGAAGTTGACTGAATCTAAGCTAGTAGGCTCTTTTAATAGCATATAAGGCCAAGATAAAGGTCGACTATTGACTTAACGTTGTTAGTAACAAACAACATAATATATTATATGTATCATACATATATTATTATAGTAAAGCCTAGTCCTGGATGTTCCTGGATTCGCATGATGACATGACACCAATACTGAGCCGGGTATTATTAGTTACGTAAGGTATTGGTATTAAGCCACAATGACAGTTTAATCGGGATGTTACGTCTTTAAAGCACATCTCTGTATTTGTGACTGTAATGAACTTATTTCATACCTGAATTTTGACTGTTCGAACTTAACAGGAGAGCATTTCCAGTGATTCTATAAATTTGTTCGAACACATATGAATATTATGAGACTTAAGCAAGAAATCTTCCCACTCCCAGTCTAACGAAAACAGTAATATTTAATATGGTTTCAGGGTTGAAAATATTAAATATTCTAAATATAATCCAGCATGGGATGGGAATTTAATTCTGCGGTTGTGACCTGAGGATTTTCATCCAGATTGCATTTATGAGTATTTATTAAATTAGGAGTAATAGTAGTTTGCCTTTGTTACGTCGTATATGTTTCTTTCAACAAACTTCAAATGGAAGCTGCTTTGTGTTTAGTTTAACGAAAGACTTCAAACTGTTTTGAAGAAAATCTTTCACGTTGTATGTCATGCGGCAAACACTCACGTAGCAGCATTGCGTAGGTCTCACATCAAGGAGATGTTGCATCTTAAAATTAATTGAAAACGTGTTTTATCGTGGATATATTATATATATGAGGTTAATGAGATATCATATCATAACGCAGTCTATTCGAAAATTAAAATAAACTAATAAAATTTTCTTGTTCATAACTTTTAGAAGTCTTTAATTTTTTGGTAGTTGTATTATGCTTGAGCGTGTTTTTGTAGTATAATGTTACGAAATTATTTTAATAATTACATGAAACGGATACTCATTAAAATTAAAACGTCTAAAGACAGTTTTAATTTTGTTTGAAATTTACATTTTATCTCATTAATTATCCGTTGTATCATCCGGCCTACCATGCAATAATTTGCGCAATAAAAAACGTTCTCCATCACCCCACCCAATTTCATATTGCATTTCTTGCCTGAACCTGCATAATTCAGCTAACGTAAGATAACCAAACCAAAGAATACGAGATGCATTTAGTTCTTGTGCGAGCAACGCAACATTTCATATGTATCCAGCTTAAACAACTCCAAATGTGTCAAGGTCAACTTATCCTTTAATTTTTATGTGCTGAGAAACTCATCATAGTTATGTTTTACACCTTACATAAAGTCGTCGGCAATCCAGTTTCTTGTCAACTATGTTGATGTGTTCAGCACCAAACAAACATGAAAACAGTCTCTAAAATGTATATCTACTTGTTGGCTGTTGGCCACTTAGTTTCGCGTTTTGTATCTGGCATGACACGATTAATAAATGGTAGACACTGATTGATATAGATGTATAAAACAGTTGATGCAGCATTTATAGTAAAGTAAGTACTAATATTGAATGTTGTAGGAAATTGCACAAGAATGATATAAGAACTAACACAGAAATCTTATGAAATTGTTCCTGTGCTGGAAAGATGACTTCAACTCTGCTACCATTCAATACACTTTCATTCATTCAAACCGAGAACATGGAGGTGTCGGAATCATGTACTTATAAAAATCGACTTTATCTGCCCATGGGAAGATACACAAATACACCAAGACAGACGAAACAAGAAAACCTTCCCCAGTTTGGCGGACAGAAATGCAAAGTCACAGCAAAAAGTGGATGCTTCATCAAATCAGTTTAAATTACTGTCGCGTCATAAACGTGTATCTGGCTAAACCACTTACAAGTTATATACATGATTACATCAATTTTATTTCTTCAGTTACAGACACATAAAAGACAGCATTACAACAAACCCAAGCATGCTCTGCTATTCGTATTCTCAGTTGTCACATGCTCATCAATTCTGCTATTACTTTTAGTCTACAGCCTTCGCATATTTTGATTTGTTTCTTTTAGTAACATAAACCAGCCACAACCAAACTTCTCATATTGCATATAAAACACTACCATAATATCCGTTCACTAACTAAGACGGGATTAGACTAAAGACGTATCGTTTTTCTACTTCCGTCGTAAACAATGGATATTCGAGAAATTGTTCGTCGAGTCAAGGATGTTGTGTCATCAAATGCCTTGTTAGCAGGAACTATAATAGGAGCCGTTTCAGGATTCCTTCTGGGTAAGAAATGAAATAACATCCTGGTAACTTGGAGCTGTCATTTTTTATAATGAATGCAGACGGTGTATATCTTTGTAATTTAGTTTTAAATTGAACAGAATAGCACTTTGACCCTTTATTTTTCACTGCCTCGTTGTCTATAATGTTTGACAGCATGACATAAAATCTGCCAACATGATTTAATAAAGTTCACAATAAAGCCAAAAAGCATTGTTATGTAACATCCCTTTTCTTTTCAAGGACTCTTGCTAAAGCGATTTCAGCACAACGAAGTCATTACATCACTCGTTGGCTACCCGGGAGAGCTTTTCATGCGCGCACTGCAACTTTTGATAATTCCTGTTGTAGTGATCAGCCTAATTGCAGGTAAGCAAATGCCAACATTCCATTTTCATGAAACAAATATTTATAAAATAAATGGTGTGCTGCTGCTATTTATTTTATGCAAAATATTTGAACTCTGGAATGTTGAAATGATGCAATTATAAGCCTAGAACAAATGAAAATTCTCTTTCAAAAGGCATTATGTAGTATCAACTACTCTCATTCTCATATCTCATGGAACGTATAGTACATACATATTATAATTAATATTCATGCTATAATTGAAACAGGATCTTCCAGTTTGAATATAAAGACTAATGGAAAAATAGCGCTGAGAACATTTCTCTACTTCCTGCTCACTTCCTTGGCAAACGCTGCCCTTGGAATCAGTTTGGCCATCATGTTCCAGCCTGGAGATTCCTCCATAAAAGCGGAACTGACTGACATTAGCACTGCTACAATTGAGGAAAGGAAAAACAGTCTGCTAGACAATTTTTTAGACATGGGTAGACAAATAGTTCCAAACAATATTTTCACTAGCTTTTTCGAGATGGTAAATCCAAATTTTTGCAAGCCATATGACATATGTAAATTAGAAAACTTTGTGCAATCTTAATGCGAGTTCTGTTTTGCAATGTTTGCAGCCCGTGACGGTATATAAAAAACGACCCGGTGCACTCGATGAGTATACGAAAAGTTTAGATTCGAGGTTATTATGAATCAGATCAAACAATATATTATACCATACATGTTACTTGAGTGCATGATACGATGAAATCTGTGTAACTTTCTAGATTTCCCAGGAATTTACATAATAATCTATATTAAATATTTTAGACGAGGCACTAACGCAATCGGACTAATATTTTATGCTTTAATGTTCGGTACTTTCATGTCGATATTGGAAGAGAAAGCAAAACCCCTTAGGGATGTCATCCAAGCTGTAGACGAAGTAAATATGAAGACAATATCAAGTTTGATTTGGTAAATTCACTTTTGTAGTTTGACCAAAATTTAAAAGTGAATTCCATGTTTAGATTACGAAATCAATGTGGATTTTATTTTAGGTTGACTCCATTCGGAGTAGCAAGTTTGATTTGCATCAAAGTAATAGAAATCGAAGACATGGGCCAACTAATGTCGTCTTTGGCCATGTTCATAATCACAGTTTTTGTTGGAATTACAATCTATCAAATCATTGGAATGCAGCTTTTATATTTTATTTTCCTCCGAAAAAATCCGTTCAAGTTTTATACTGGAGTTTTGCCAGCTGCTGTAACTGGTTTCGCAGTTGATTCCTCGTGAGTTCATGAATTGTTGAGGCCAATGATTTCGTTGAAGTTTTTCAGTTAGAAAACACGGGAAATGAAATGATGTGCTTACAGGAGTGCAGCGATGCCTGTCACATTGCGATGCATGGATGAAGTCGGGATCGACACTAGAATTTCTCACTTTGTCGTGCCTATTGGGGTAATCTGCAACATGGATGGAACAGCCTTGTTCATCAGTATTGCGTCTGTATTTATTGCTCAAATGAACAGTATTCCACTTGGCTCCGGTGATTATATAACTATTGGGTAAATTTTCAGGAATTGCATTACATAAAAATGAGTTTCAGCAGGTAAACTCTAGTATTAAGAAGCGCAATGTTCGACTGTGTTAACACAGAATATCAGCCACAGCGGTTTCTATTGCCACAGCAGGAGCTCCTTCAGCATCCTTAACTTTGCTTCCTATAATCTTAAATGCAATCGGAGCTCCATTGGAAGATATTGCTTTACTATTTGCAATCGATTGGCTCTGGTAAGTGGGTTATCTATTTTCTTGAATGGCTATCACCCTAAAACTATATCTATTTGACTGAATTAATTGATAATTTTTTGATAGTGATCGTATGCGCACTACCAATAACGTTTTGGGTGACTGTTACGCTGCAGCGATCATCGAACACTGGTCACACGACGAATTATCGCAACAGCCAATTAAAAGTGACCGAACGAATTCAATTAAAGTGGATACGTTGGAAATGACACAAGTACTGCCACATGAACCATCAGGTGAGGAAGAGAGAACCAAATCTTGATTATAATTATAAAATGTCCACACACACCACAAAAGTTCATACAGCCGACTAAGCTATTGAGCGTGCAAGTTACCGTGCCCACATCATCATGTTACTCAAATGATTAAATATTTTTATTTAAATAAATAAATAAAATGTTATGAAATTATTCGAAAACGAAATAGAGGTTATTTAAATGTCCGTGTGGATAGAGCATGATATGCCCTGTCTACTATTGCAGATAAAACCGACACCTATAAAGTTTGATATCGCACTATATTGAAAACTCCACGACTTGTTAAAAGCATAGTAATTGCAGAAATTTGCTAGCAACAAATACCCTCATTGTAGCTGTGAAGTTACTCTAGCAAAGTAAAATGGATCGGGGCGATATGAGACCAGTCATCTACGAAAGTTTCAAAGACCTGAAGGCAAGAAGAGCAGAGCAGGAAGCTTACAGGAAAGCACTTGATGAACAAATTATGCAAAAGAAGCTATTGCAACAAAAAGAGCGTGAAAAATATGAAGGTTGGCCCATCGAATTCTGTGGTTGTACATACACGTTAAATGGTTTATTAGAGCTAAATAGGACGCGTATTACATATGTAGAAAACGGTAAATAAATAGCATTTATACTTTTAGGCCACAGAGTGGTTCCCAGCGATCCTATTAGTAGAAATGATAGGAAACTCCCGAATTTGCCAAGTCATGAAGGGCCTTCATTTAATAGGTCTCAACCTCCAAGCCATCCAATCAATTATGGTATCCCAACAGCTTTACCACAACCAAATCTGGGGTTTACCAATGCACAGACCAAGATCAAGTGCAGGTTACCATAATTTCATTTACTCACTTATACAGTCAATTTGTAGCTTATGTGAGAAAATGTGTTTGAATTATTTTTTGACACAGTAAAACTGTATTGAAACAAGATGAATGACATTTTTAATTAATTAGGCACTCCACCTAAAATAAATGACATTGACAATTTTAATGAGCCTCACCCTGCGGCAGTTGTTGCGAGCATGGACGAATTTCATGAGAAATCTACAAATATATATCCAGTTGGCGGATTTCAACAGTATGCAATTCCAAACAATGGAACCGTGTATTATAGTCCACAGCAGGCGAACATACCCATTCTAAACAAGCCGGATAGTAGATTTGTCTCAAGCGCCTCCAATGTGGCTGCCACCACAGGCACAACCTACTCCAAAAACAAGAATGAATGAGGTGAAAATTCTACCTGAAAAGAACATGGCGTGGGTGCACAGGTCTCACAGGCATGCTTACATTCTCAGAATGATATCGTTGATGCCTCCCAACAACCTGACATTCTGCCTGAAGAGTATCAGGTTGTTCAACGACCAAGATCAGTTAGAAATTCTGCCCGACCCACTCCAGCTCCGGATATTCCACCAGAATGCATGAAGTACATTCAACAAGTTCTCCCCGGCTTTAGTGTCCCCACACCACAACCACAAGGTGATGATATAATGACTCCAGTTTTTATATATGTTTTCCAAAATTCCAAGACTGCTTGATAAACGATTTCAGCTTTAAAAAATCCAATTAGTGTAATGTTGCTTGAATTAGTAAACAAAATTTCTCCGAAAACTCAAAAAGAAAGTAAAACAGAGGGACAACACGCAGATTCCTTGCAGAATCAAGCGTTTAGCAGTTGCACAAGTTCTGAATCTTCCAGTGTTGAAAACGTTTTAGTAGAAACGTCTAAGAAGATACATGTTTCACAGGTAATATACAACAATTTAACAAGCATATAGTACTTTACAAGATATATTTAGGATTTCAAATGTCGATGCTGCGAATAAAAATCAGTCATGCGTTTCAAGCGTGAAACTTACATGCTTACATCATTAATCCAGTGAGAAAAGTTGTTTGTGATATTTATAGACTTCAGAGCAACTTGCTGGAGTTAGAGTAACTCGTAAACAATATAAATCCGAGCTTCAGAAGCAAATAGACGAAAGAAAAAGACGTGAGGAAGAACTACAAAGAAAAGATCAAGAAGAGGAAGAACGGATTCAACGAAAAATTCGAATTGATCAAGAGAAAATGCAAAAGGAATATGAAGAAGATTTGCGGAAACAACAAGAGAAAGTACGTAAGCCGGTGTTCATCATTCACTACAATGACTACATAGATTATGTGAGCTTAATTTCCACGAAATCTGACGAGTTTCAAACTTTGAATCAATGATCACTCAAGGAACTTGAGGAGGAAAGGAAAAGGCAGGCTACACTGTCGAACCAAAGTGAATTCTTGAAGGCAGAAGAAGAACTTAAAATGAAAGCACGAAACAAAGGGAAACCAATTTCTTTGCAACGTGATGTGAACGAAGATCATGACATAACGGCAGCTCCAACTACTAGTGCTGAGAGCTTGGAGAGCATTGGAGAATTCTTTGACGCAACTCTCTCAACGATTCTCACATTAATCCAGGTACCTCTTGCTTTTCTGTGTGTATTTAGCTTAACCTGTCCAATCAGCAGCTGAAAACAATCGCAAATGTCTGGCGAAATCAATATAATTAATGAAAGCAGTAGTTCGAAGAGAAGTTTTGAGAATGCACGGTGTATTTCCACTTTTGTTTAGATGACCGTATTATTCCGGTTGTGGCCAAAAGGTTAATTAAGGATAAAATTGGGGATAAAGGCATATACCGCTCTGAAACTATTGAACAACATGATTACACACTGTGTTCCAATGAGCCTCGAAATGCCTATAATGCAAGCTCAGGTTCGCCAACGGCAAGAATTCGAGGTGGATGTACAATGTCGGAATCCTTCGCATTACCAGAACCTCCACTACCACGTAAGTATTTGTTACTGCGCTACTACTGATAATTACAAAATCTTCCTCTAATCTAATTTGATCTGTGTGAAGCAGAAGTACAACGCGAAATGGCTATACGATCAGCTCCATGCCCTTCACACAACGATTATGGTGGAAATGGACTAGAGTTTCTAGCGTCCCTGCGAAGTTATCTGCAGAACGAGAAATCTGAGTTGGAGCAACGTGTCCAAGCAAAAGGTTCAAAAAGTACTGAACAGTTCTAATTCAATTAGTTGTTTTTGAAAAATATTTACATCTCATATTTCAAATTAATTTAGTTGAAAATGTTAAATTGTAAATTCGAACGATATAAATATATTTTTTTGGGGGATTCACCATTAAAGTACCTAAGAAAAAGTCCTTTCATTCATGTTTTGTTTAAATGATTTTTTGAATCGGGATTGCGAGTAATCAAAATAATGATGAATGAGAAGTATCCAACTTTATGACTTAAGTCATGTAGATAAACTTTTTCTATACCGTAGAATGACAGTTACGTTTTTTAACGCTCTACAGAGCTGAGTGATATGCTCGTTGTTCTAACAAGCTAACAATAAGAGCATTACTAACACATGAACAGCTCCTGTAGCCTGTAACACCAGTTCCTTTGTATTCTATTAGAAACTAATTTGGTATAGGACCTACCTTTTAGCTAACGTAAGTAGAGCAAACCATATACGGTAGTAAAAAGTAAAATGGCAAACTAATGTAATATCAGTGTATGTGATATATGATAATTTTCAATGATGATTGTCAGTGTAATAACATTCCAATACCTATGCCTTTAGCATATATTCAGCACACACTCCTTGTGACATCCGACAGCTAAGTCAGAAAATAATGTAAAAAATGGAAACAATATTTCATACTGCATCACTTTAAGCTATCAAATGTAGAAACACGTGTTTTCTGAGAAGGTATGACCGTAACAAAATGCTATTCAGGTTCAGTTATCTAACAAAAGACTAGCTGCTTGGTAAAATAACTCAGAATTTAAAAAGATAGGAACTATGAGACCCAATCAAAACAGGTATGAATGGTTTTGATACGTGGATGACTTGTTTTATTACGGGAATTTAAGGCTAGTGTGCATTGAGCTGGTAAATTTTGTCATAGAATAAACTTTCATCGCTACCTGTTTTATACTGTAAATTACTGCATTCAATTGCACTTGAGTTTTGGCGAAACAATGAGATACTGTCCACGTATACAGGCTCCTCTTGCTTGATTGCTCGCTCGTTCTGTTGTAATTGGATCGGGGAACTCTAAATACGCAGCGAGTTGCTCACTATCATTAGTAAAAATATAATTTAAGACTTTATCACAGTTCAATCTAAAAAAACTACATAATTTTGATCTTCCTACTTTGAATTATTCACACCCAATCTGATTGAAACACAATCTGGAAACACTCTGCTCACTTCCTCCATATTAGTTTCAGGGGGCAGGTTGCTCACATATAGTCTAAAACAATATAATCATCAGACAATCTGACAACTATCCTCCATGAATATTGAACACACATTTTCACGATAAAAATGACACGCTAAGTTTTAGAAATCCTTACTGATTATTCTCATACAAATCTGAAGAGTTTCCCTGTGACTTGTATCTATCAGTCAAATCGCACTGACTCGGTGCAAATGCTGGAAACATCGGTTTCTTCCCTCGAGATCGGGCATTGTGTTCAACAGGAACTTGACCAGCTGAAAAGATTATTGACAGTCAAAAAAAACAACATCTTAATCCAACCCGAAAGTCACGACCACAATAAATTAACAATAATTATATTATGAAGTTGTCTTAAACAATATCATTACATCCTTTACTCCTTCTTCCTGCATTTATTCTCCCGTTTCTGCCTGGTCTTTGACTCATTTTTGGGATCGAGATGAATGATAAATTTTGTGAAAAATACTAAAATTTAAAACAAGCGAAAAAAATTGATGCGACGAAGGATTTTGCAAGATATTTTCAAGATCGAATTCGGAGACTTGTAAACGCAATTACAAACGCATTGATTCGATTTCAAACAGAAAAGCAAACTGGAAATTTTTTCATGGCAGAAGACTTTCAACCAGTTTCCATGCACTTTTGATGCTCAAGCTTGTTCAGCCTTTGTCTTTCGGAAAAGGAAGAGCAATAGAGTGACTCTGGTTGCGGGATACTTTTGCTTTTGTGTTTTCACAACAGTACGGCTTTTGCACAAAACATAACAATCAAGACTTGATTATCAAGTGCTTTTAACAGTTGATTGTTCTTGTTAAATTCACGAATAAATTGTTGTTTAACTAGTTAAATGCAGTGAAGAAAAATAGAATTTGATGTGTTATGGACAACTGAGCAATGTTGTGTCGAGTCAATCCATCATTTCTTACTCTAATTCCAGAACTGACAAAATTATTTGGACTTCGCCTATCAAAATCACCGCTCATTATGGAGGAACTAGTTTGGCCCTAAATAGATTGCTCTCAAGCTCATCAAAAACTGATAATTCTTCGTTACCGGAAGCGTACAAAGTTGTGTTCATCGGAAATGACTCATTCTCCTTACCTTCACTGATAGAGTTGACCAATTTGCTGTCACCTGAAAATGTTTCGGTTGTTGTCGCTAGTGAAAATAATACTGTGGGGAAGTATACAAAGAAACGGCTGAAAAATAGAATGTATTTATGGAATGACTTTAAAACTGCCGAATTTGGGGATAAACTGGCTGCCGAGGGACACTTTTGATTTTGGTGTTGTGGCTTCTTTTGGATATCTGATTCCGGCAAAAGTTATCAACAGATTTCCATTGTAAGAGAAAGTTTTTAGGCTTTTGTTTTTGTGTCTAAGCTAAATTTGTTATTATTTTTATACATTCATTCAATGTGGATTATTCCTATTCTTTTTTTCTTTTTAGAGGGATTTTAAACGTACATGGTAGTTTGCTCCCTCAGTGGAGAGGAGCAAGTCCTATTGCCCATTCTATCATGTTTGGAGACTCTGAAACTGGAATCAGCATAATGAAAATAGCCCCGCACAGGTTTACATAATGAATACTAATTTTGTTTTTCAATAAACCAAAATGTATAAGTTTTAACTAACTTATGGATTGCTTTTGCTTGACAGATTTGATATTGGGCCTGTATTTCTTACCAAGAAAGTTCCACTGGATCCCCACATCAAAGAACCAGACCTCCGGAGTCTTCTTGCCGAAGTTGGAGCAACTGCCCTTACGGAAGTTATTAAGAATCTTCCAAATTTTCTAAATAATCCCATTTATCAAGATGAAAGACTAGCTACCAAAGCCCCTAAACTTGTTCCAGAAATGGCTGATGTAGACTGGACTCGTAAAAGTGCCGTAGATGTGTATAGATTATTTTTGGCTTTGTACGGAACATTTAAACTTAAAACTACGTTTAAGGGGCGTAGCGTAGATTTAGATGATATAGAACTGCCCGTGTTTATTAAAAATGATGCCAAGCACAAAAACTTTGACGCAAGTAGAATGAATACTGATGTTAATTTAAATGATTTACCGAAAGAAAGTGTGCCAGGTCAGATAGTTTATGTTAGAAATATGATATTAGTCAAGTGCTGTGATCCGACGTGGGTAGTTATTAAAAAAGTTAAAGTAGGTGTGAAGTGGATGAATCCCACTGATTTTAAGAACGGGTATCTTTCCAAAGGAAAAGTAGCCAACAATGTAGTAACGAAATTCGAATATTTAAATACCCCTGTGTTTCAAAACAGTCTGGCGAATTCCTAATCATGATACAGAGGTAATCAAAACCCGAGTCAATAAATTCAATATTATCTTTAACTCTAAAGTGAAATTGTTGCAAAGTGTATATTATAAGTATATAATGCAATGTGCATATTAGAGACTCATCCGTTCATTGGAAGACCATTCGGTGTGTAGGATTTTATTGCAGTCGTAAATTAAGTCGTAAATTCGAAATAATTAGTTTATATAACTTTCAAGATTCTTCAGTTGTCTTTTTATACAAACAGCAAATTGATTTGACTCTGCTTCTGAGCGTAGACTAAAGGAATGTTGATTGTTAAAGTACAGCAGAGCTCTTGTTTGAAGGTAATGTATCTCTTTGTAAAGGTCAGCTATTTCCTTTTCATTCTCCTCTGGGTCTTGAGTTTTTCTGGACACTTTTCGAAGCAGGCCTTGTGAAAGGAAGAATTGTAGAAGAGCTACCAATCAAATCGAAAATAGAAAATTATTACTAATTCATTGGAACATTGGTAGAACATTGTGATTGTATCGGGATTTTGGACACAATCCAAATTCAATCTCTTTGATCTTACCTCTTGTTTTACTGAATCCAGGCATGAGCACGTCTGCGATTTTGAGCATAAACTTGCAGTGATTAATGAATCTTTCTAAATCCGTTTCATTGACATGGTCTAAGGAATGTATTTGGAGGTTAATAATTCGCATCCGAAACTCTTGTAAAATGTAATGGTTTTCGTGTAAAAGATCTCCCGTTTGTCGCAACAGCAATTCAAGTTTCTTTACTTCAATGTCCCTGGAGTACTGCCGTCTTGTAATATTTTCGTATGTTTCTTCAATATTGTTCAAAAATAGAACAATTTTCGGCACTGCCTGCAAACTGTCGCAGCCACAACACTCCCATTCTGAATCCGGAGTAGTCGGTGATTCAGGCAGCAAATAACCGTTTTCGCAATCAAAGCATTTAATTGCAGACGCAAAAGTACCAAGCTCCGTTTTGTCGGAGCACCTTTTACATCTGCATAAGAAGTGAGCAACATCTTCAGTTGAAATTAATCGATGGAGCGTTCCAGACATTGTTTCTGGCAAATTGTACGCAATTGTTATTATCTCCCCCTTTTTGATGGTTGTAGCAGCTCGAATTGATATTCTGAGCTCTTTCGTGTTATCAATTGACCAACAAGCATTCGGTACGCAACTGTGAGCAAGGAGACTAGCCCAAGGGTATATGCATTGGACGATTCTGTTAAAATCATCGTTTCATAGGTCATGTATTTTTAAATAACACTCATTTTAGATGAGCATATAGAATGTACTGATGTAAAAGATAGTGTTAGTAAATTTCTTTCCTCACTAAAAATGACGTACCTCACACAATCCCGCCCTTGAAATTCTGACTTCACAGTGCTAAAGGCGTTGACGTTGATGACTCCGCTGATTCTTATGATTTCTTGCTCCAAATCGTATCCACAGTCATTCAAAAAGTCGCTTATGTTGTCAAGAAGCATTTCATCTCCTTTTACGCAGTATGGTTTTGTCTGGCGAATTTGGTGTGATGTTCCAGTTTTAAAATAACTTCCTCCCAGGATACCGCAGGAAATTTACTTTTCAACAGCAGTTCGTAAAACTAAAATACTTTTGTTCACGATGGGCCATGTATGACGGCATGGATAGGCGACGCTGTTGCTGATGAAAACTTGACATTCATTTTCTGCATGATGGTCTGCCTAGTGTATTTCATCAAAACAATTACTAGTCACTAGTAGTAGCTTGGCCGTGGCTATGAACTAAAACAACTCAATGCACTTCTCTAAAGTTAAACAAATCTTAGCATCTTTGAGCCATGTGCAATTATTTGAAGAATACTAGTGCATTGGCATTGTATGCATAAACAATCTTGTAAAACTTTTATTGACAGCTAACATCAAGTATCAAGTTGCAATGCCCGTAAGAAGCACGCTTCGGAAATAACATGCAGAACGCTTGTGATATACTGTGGTTCGAGTCTAGTGCTCGAAGTCTTTCCATTCCTTTCCATTCGAAAGACTTAAAAGGAATGATGTCTTTCAAAAAAATGTCATTCCTTTCCATGCATTGAAAGAGAATGAAAGACATTTTTCGTTCATTCAGACAGTAACTATAAATTGCTTAATAAAGCAAATTAATTGATGCTACGCAAATTTTACTAACTATAGAAGCTTAATAAGTTAATGAGATCATTAGCTACCTCAATAACTGAAATTTTGCACAGTTTAAATTTAAATATTTCATGTAAAAATTGCAATTCAACTTTTACCAAATATTGACTTTATTCATAAGAAAAAGGTTATTTCTATCATTTAAAATCATTTTTTATAAGGATTTCGTGTTTTTAAAGTGTATAAAGCTCAAAAATTCTTTAAAATATTAAATAAAAAATTTATTTGAAAAGATCTTTCAATCTTTCCATTCCATTTCTTCAAATATTTGTCTTTCATTTTCCTCTTTCAATCTTTCAACCGAAGATTTGGTCACTTTCCATGGAAGGCGATGGGTATGGAAAGGATAGAGAATGATGGGAACGAATGATAGAGGATACTAATTGCGCTATAAGCTACAAAATGCACTTTGACACTAACCCTTCATGTACCTATTTTCGAAAAGAAGAATCCAGTTTAGTTCGGATCACAGGATAAGACTCGTGAAGTGAGGAATAGACTAATAATTTACAACTGAAAAACGATGATATCGTAGCAATTATAACTTTATTACAACTACTTTTTAACGAATAACACCTTAAATTGATTACAGGTAGGCTCTTATCAATACGATAACACTTTTCAAGGAAAGATTTACTCAACGCTTTACATGATGAAAGTCTTAGGTAGGAATCCTGGAAGTAATGAGGAAAAAACCAATCATTTTTGTAGGTCCATGAACGGAAACCACACGGCATGCTCACATTCACATATTCCGCATAAATCTACATTCTATGGCTAAAATATTATATGTACTTACATTATAAGCAACAAAGAGATGCTTTTTATAGAATCATGTCATACTCCCACCATTTTAATTCTAACCTAACCGGAATTAAAATACAAAGGATATAAAAAGCTATAAATTAATTAGTAAACCTATCCGGCTGATACACCTTCCTACCGCTCCTTGTCACTTTCACTTCCGCTTTTGGAGGCACAGAAGATTCGCTGACTTCGACGGGATCTGGATTCGGCTCCGGAACTTGATCCACTTCTTGTTTCTCCTCTGGGTTATCTGGAACCCCAGGAGATAAAGTCGTTGTGCTGGTCGCAGGTAGGAACCATCCTTCGTCTTGATAAGTGCGGTTCGCACTTTCCCATCTCTTCCGGGTAGACTTCAGTGATGACTCCAAGTGGCCAGTCCATACGCTTTTTGTCATGAACTTCAATGAGACCACAGACCCTGGCTTCAGTTCCCAGTTGTCGTGATTTTTCATTTCTTGATTTAGCTGCCATAAGTATTCCTTCCGGAAGCGCGTTCTCAACTCCTCTCGGATCTTTTGGCATTGACGTAAATTTTGCTTTAGAGCTCTGCTGTCAATAGTATCTGCTTCAGGTAAATAGTTGGCTGTGGTGTCCTTTAAGAATCTGGATGGGCTGAGGGGAAGTAACTCACCATCACTTTCAGACTGATATGACAATGGGCGATGATTCATGGTCGACTCAACTTCACATAGCAAGGTATTGAAATCTTCCATGTTGACCACCTTGTTTCCCAATATCCGTCGGATCAGGTTCTTCATTACTCCCCAATCGCTC
>LJIJ01001590.1:0-40604 GCA_001718145.1 Orchesella cincta
GTCAGGTAAAATTGTAATGGAAATGGTATGGATGCATGCACACTCAAGTAATGTTCACGGGTTGTTGCATGAACTCTTTAGATACAATTCAAAATGAATTTCTTGCTATTTTTTCGAATGCCACAACAGAGGTTTGTATTGTGTACACGAAAGCATCACGATAAGCCGGTAATCTTGATATCTTTAAGACTGTTAAGTAATAAAAAATATCAAGGTCTTTTTTCTAATGAGATTAGAAAATGATTCTAATTTTTTATTTTACTAGTGTCACACAATTCTGAAGCTAGCAACAGCATGCCAGTATATTGATTTTAAAAATAAAACAACAAAGCGTTCTTAATCTAGTGAATCGATGAACCGAGTCGAGTTGCAAATATTGTTGTTGCTTCTCGGGCAAATGGAATGGACGAAAACCCATCTCTTTTTTTGCATTGCACAAGAAACCCAACATTGAACATATTGTTTTTGTTACCCAAAGGTTATGTTCAGGAATTGCAAAACAAGGAGCAGATGTAAAGGAATACTGTTGAACGGTTGGATGTTGGTGTTGTTGTACAAATTCAATAAATTACATGTTACCTTTCCTAAACTGAACTAACAAGAATCCCTATATGTGAGCCAATATCAACCAGGCAAGTCTAACAAGTACATATTACGGTTTGGAAACAATTTGAGCTGTCAAGAGCAAAATTCCATTATCTGAGGGAGAACTCTTTTACTATGCCTTACGAATGAACGCATGTATTCCTTTTTTTTTTATAATTCGAATCTAGCTATAATATGCATTGATATCATCAGTACATTTAAGCATTCACGCTGCATTAATGTGTAAAACAGGACCAGAAATTTTATTTCTTACCAACAAAAAAAACACGAATATGTATCACTTTCATCAAGCCAAGTTTTTTTTAACTATTATGCCTTAACAATTGAGTGTATCGTATCATGAACCCAATTATCTAATGAAATGCAATGTATTTGCAAATCACGTGATAAGATAATTTTTCGTACGTGCTAAAACATTACGGTGATTGATTAGCAATGAATGATCATCCAGAAATAACGTAATCAGCTCATCCTTTAGCTATCCACGACCATTATTGTTCGAGTTGAAATATCAGGCAATGCTAATGAAAAGTAAAGGATAATAATACAGCAGTTTCGAACTCATAGCGGTTCCTTCCGACGATTACAGCAGAAGCAGTCTGAGTTTATGCAAGGAAAGACAATTAAGTGTGATGAAGATTGAAAGCAATTTGACTTCAAGGGAGACAGATGAAAGGCTTTTCATGCTAGCAATCTACATTTGATTGCAATTTGCAACCTATTTTTATCCTGATCAATAAGGTGAAATAATTAAGAGTAATCAAGCAGAGTAATGGTAAAAAAAGTAGGTAATATGCAGACGAGTGTATTCTTTCAAGCTTAATTTCCTCCAAATCATCTCGTCGAAAACATCCAGCGTACCACGAAAATCTGGAGCTTTCATGTTGTGCCTTGTTGTCAAATTAATGATTGTATACACAGGTAGGTACACTAAGGAAAAACGTTTATAGTAGAACATTGCAAAGAAAGTGGAACGTAAAAAATGGAGTTGGGAGATAATATAACTGTCTACCATCTGCTGAAGGTCTTTAAAGGTCACATGTAGGCACTTGTTGTCCTAATATAACTTCAACGCGCACTGTCATCCCCAAGACGCTGCGTGTACAAGTGGAAGATGAAATGGAGTGGATGTAAAAGATGAGCCATATGCTTTCCATTCTTTTATTCTCGTCATGTACTTCGTCTGTCTGCCTCTCTCGTATTGTTAGTTTCTGGAAACCAAGCACATATCTTGAAATGTTTAGTTCATGTCCAACAGTAAAATAAACCTTCATGTCTGAATGCCTTCTATTCAACTGTCTCTCTCATCTTTCAAAATCTATAGAATGTCGGTGAACTGGACAGCCTTGCACCTGTGCCTACATCTTGGGACAAGAAAAGTTCTTTTCATCCATATTTCCATCTATTTCTATTGCTATTCCATTTTAACTACAGACAAAGACCTTCAGAATTTTGGTACAAGTTTGCAGACCATTTTTCACTCTAATGTATTAATGCCGTCGTATTTTTTGAAAATGGCTAATGCATTGGCTAGAACGATAGCGTAAAACCATTCATGTGACTTTGCTGTCAATTTTCGTATGTTCGAGTAAAATTTCCTTTGAATTTGTATTTTCTCTAATAACCATAACGGGTCTAAAATGAAAAAAAGTTAGGGTTAAGGTCAGCACAAACATGGAAAATGATTGTCATATAAATCATAAAAGCAATAAATGAACTAATCGCATTGTTCCTATGAATGAAAGTTGGGGCATCATGCACTATATTGCTTTCATTGCTTCAATCTATTCTTACTTGGTTGGTTACACATGCCACTCTATATAATCTGATCGATTCAAATGAATTCTTGAAGACATTTACAAGCATAGCAACTTTGGTGACTCGTGCGGAGCATAATTTCCATTTATTGTGGCACGAACCAGTCGTGGTGAAAGTTGTTCTCTGTTATGAAACTAGCTCATGTGACAGCGACAACTGACAAAGTTTTGCAACAAATATTCGTCATATCAGTTTCTCTTCACACTTTGTCTACTTTTCGGGCTATTTATACCGCCGTACAAAATCTGATGCAGTGACATTGAATGGAATTTCAAGGGTAAATAAAACCAATACTGCGGTGCGGAACGACAAAAGCTTTTGGTATTAAATTTAATGGAGTCTCTTGCAATTTGCATTAGTGGTTCGTAGTATTATTACCTACGTTTTATGCCTGCATAGCATTCATGTCCTGTTCTGTTATCATTTTATTTCTTACTTGCTCAGCTATCATGACATGAAATGGTTGTCAGTGCCACTTAACATATCGCAAGTGGAATGCAATGAGGGAAGCTCTTAGTAAGAGTCGTGAAAAGTGAATGCAAAGTTGTTGCCGGTAATTACAACCCTTTACCATGAAGAATTAGATTACATTTTATCAGCGTGGACTTTTCCCTTATGGGAGCCACTTTGAGTGTTGCAATACCACCAGCATGACAAGCTTTTCTCGTTCTCTAGTAGTTCCGTATAATGTGTTTTCTGCAGCTATTCCATTTGTGATAATTAGAATGCAAAAACACCACTTTATAAGTTATTTCAACTAATTAATGCCAGTACCAGTCAGTATATATAGAGCTTGCGCTCAAACGACCTTGAAATTGAAGCAATAACATGTCGGCTAACGGTTGCAAAAATTAATTAATTTTAGGCAAGATTCGTGGGCTGTCCACGAATCTTGAATTTTAGGTATTAGTTGCTTCAAGATTGCTTTGGAAAGTGACTAGTTTGTGCAATGTAGCACATTATTATTCCAGAAATAAAATTGGTGGGATTTTCGGGATATGTAATTCGTTCAAACCAATGTATGTCTATGATTCTAACGGAGTTCTGTTTTTATTGTAGCCTTAATATTTTATATTATATTTTCTCTATTGCAATCAAGGCGAATCTTATTTTCTTTGTTTAACTTCACCTGACAGTTTTCCGCAGCAGCAACTTATAATAGTGCCCAACCTATATCGTTTACCTATACATCAGTCTAAGCACCTTATTTTCATCCAACCATAAAAATTGTTCTTTCACCATCGAATGTTCATGTGGACCAGACGTGACGGTGTCTTGCAACCGTAATATCTCTGTATCATATTATGTATTCTGCGAAAAAAATCCTTTGTTCTCATAATACTCAAAGATGTTTTGCGAAACCCTTGATCTTTGAATAATATTGTTTGCGTAGAATAATTTATATTACATCAATGCTAAATCAGGCTCATATTCTATTTTGGAAACCCTGTATTTACGATTAGGAGACCCTAGTATTGCTTTCAAGCTTTTATCTAGAAAGCGTAAAATATACGTGGGTAAAGGTGCATTTGGTGGCTTGGAGATTCTACACAACATTAATAAGTATTTTTGCTTCATGTGATTCTGGTTTGGTTATAAGCTGTGATGAGTATGGGTATTAGTACAGTACAAATTGGGGACAACAGTTTTGTTATATTTTTTGAAGATGACAGGCAGTTGAGCCTTTACATGCTGACGTTGTCACATGCACAAGCTGGTTTGACCTTGTTTTGACATTGTCTGTACACTATATCAAATTTCAAATTAGTGAATAGGACAGGGCAATGTAATACTGAAAGTACAAACCTACTTTTCATGTCAATATGGTTTACGGTTACTATTATTTTCCCAAATGTGATGAGTAGATACCATAATGTCAGCATTAGATATTATATGACTCCGTAATAATATGTACATTCCGGATTTCTACCTCCATTCCATGATGAAGGCAAAAATTGTTGTAAGAATTTTAGACACCGGTTGGGTAGGGAAATAGTTAAATTATGTATGTGCATAATTCATGAAAAGCAGAACTTGCTTCACTTTGCTTTTGCTATCAACATGAAAGTGATTCGTGCACATGTCGCTCTAATTTTCTCCTTTTCCTTGTCTCGGATTTGCGTCAGCATGTGTGTAAAACATAACTATAAACGTTTTAAATAGTAATATGATGTACTGTTGTTGTTGAGACTATTTTCAATTAATGAATTCCGAACTGAAGACATTCACCGAGTCGAAATGTATGTTTGCTCTAAATTCGTGCATGCATTCGTATTTTAATTAAGTAAATGATGCATAGTGTAATTGATTATAATCAAAACTCTACTCTGAAAAATATTTACGAGTATTGTAATGAAAATAAGCCTTATTTGGTCACAGAAGTTGAGAGTTGTCTTACATCACTAATTCTAACTAATGCATTCGATCTATTCTTATTCCTTCAGGTCACCCTTGCTTACGTCAATCAAGCAATGTCTAGAATTCAATTTTGTAAATTAATTATTACCAGGATCTAATCGGTGTCTAAAGTACTGAGAAAGTACTAAAATTACTTCATGGAATTACTGTCTTGACGCATCAGTTTTTACGAGACAGGTTGTGCATTATACTTATATACTTATGGTTAGTATATAAGCAATATTATTATGCTAGTATACACTTCATTGCATAAACACCTCATTGGTTTTACAAGAGCATACGCATTATGCAAAAACGTGCGGAACAATGAGATGAGTCATCTTGCAAATTCGGAATTTAGAACACCCAGTCTGATTGCAAACGCAATCATGAAAAACCAAAAGTGTTTTCTTAAACTGCTTAAATCCAGAAAAATGTGGATTTTGTTAAAAACAAGCAAATCTATAAAATTGAGGACTCGCTGAACACACTCATTCCTTCCTGCTGCTCTAAGATTTTTCGGCTTGGCATCAAATGTTGTTTTCCGTAGAGTAATTATCCGCGTTCCCAATTCCCTGTATTGGATGAGTGTATGAATACATTTGAGACGCAGTTCTATGATGTCCTTGAATGTACGCTGAGTTTCTCTAGTAAACCGAATTGTTTACAAGCAAACACTCTGAAAATATACATAGGAGGTCAAGCCCTGATTTCTGTACGAATTTCGGCTTGAATGAGCTACAAGCTAAATATATAGGTACAATGTGATGCTTCCTACGTAATCATTAGGGATTAACAAAAACATTTGTGTACATAACAATTGCATAGGTCAGTGCTTACACGAATTGTATTAGCTTAATTCGCTAAAGTTGTATGGATTTATGCAGTGGGTTCCCTATCATGCTTGTGAGATAGGAAGACTGACGTTTGTGAAAGGTTTGATGATAATGTCAAAGGTTTCTTGTAGAATCGACAGCTGACAAACAAAGCTCCAGTTACGGCGCAACCGAAGCTACATAATTTTTCTAAAAATGGATATCATCGTAGGCATAAGTAATTGGATCAGGTTTCCTCGAGTCTAAAAAAAGGAGTCTGATTGGCATTCGCTGCAGCATGCAAGACAATTTGTCGCCAATCCTGATTAATGACTTTGATGGATACATGTCTCCTCATCTGTTATGGACTATGAATTTTCCACTAATTGAAAGTCACGGAATACTTACCTTGCAGTTTAAGGGTTTTGCAAAAGAGAACAACGTTTTTGGACAGCGTTCAACACTCTGAGTGGAAACTGATCTGATGGGCTAGATTACAACGAGTCAAAACATGAGTTTCATTTCATGTTTTCACTCAGGTCAGCCCCGCTACTTACATGGAATTCATTCCTCTCTAGTCATCAACGTATTTTGAGCATTACTTTCTCTATTTTTAGCCCAATTTTTGCATATAAATGGGAAAAATGTTTGTGACGCTTCCCTTTTTCTTCTGACTACCATTTTCGGATCGTTTCTTGGAACAATTCAATATACATTTCTTTCTCTTACTCACATTAAGCAATGAAGGAAAGAGAGTATAACAAAGTCATTTTAAATAATTCAGGTCACACGTAATGCATCGCTAAAGTAATTTGAAGGAAATGGTATAGTAGTGCCAAGAAAATATTTTCTCTTATTTGATCTAATGTTTATAGCCATAACATTATACCATTCACTCCATTATGTATAAGCATGCCTTTCTCTCCATCCATGGCGCTAGGAAGGCTATTGCATTAGAGCATTTTCTCAATTTTCCGTAGTATATCACTCAGAGAGTAAATTGATGAAGCAAGCGAATGCGTCCTTTGTATTTAAATGCAAGTGGAAAAGAAAAAAAGTTGCTCATTTGTCTGGTTCAGAAAGCACGTCTTTTGGAACAATGCACACTGAGACCACAACAAATCGCTGTTAATCAGCCAAAGCAATCTGATGTGCACTTTGAACATCTTCCAACTTTCGCTAAAATGAAGTCTCGGCTGGAAATGCATCACCGCGTTTGGTTGATGAAATAAAGGATTATTCCGCCCATTGAGAATTCATGGTCATACGTGTATAACGGTTACTGGTTGCACACACTGTAGTCATGAATAGTACAAAACGACAAAATAAGATTCCACTCACTCCATCATCAAAGGTACGCTTTCCAATTCAAGGAAAGGTGCTCTTGCTCTTCACATTTTGGAATTATTGCTATTAAAGAAAATGAGATTGTGTACGGAATTGCCGACGGAATAGCTTTGTCGTTTCATGCTCCGTATCTCAATAATTTTAATGGCTTCTCAGATCTTGAGGAGTCTTCAGGAGCTGGCTCCAAGCAAGATGTTTGCAGTTTTCTCATGTTTGGATTAATCCCCTTCTGAAGAATTATATGAAGACGGAAAGACGCCGGCGGCTTCGTAGCATATGAAATGGATGAAACATATGAATATTTCTTCCCTTACTATATCACGCGTAATATGCTACAATCACTTTAATTTTGGTGTGCTGACGTGCACAAACTATCTAATATAACATTAATATGACACACTGGAAGCTAAGTTGTAAGATCCCCAAAACTGCACGGTTTCGATTTTTCGTACTGTGAGCTGAAACTGGAAAGGGGTGATATAATGGAATAAGGCAATTAAAGCCCAGTTAATCCGCACAGAGATAAGTGATCATAATGATGCTTCATTTCATAACTTTCGAACTTTCCTCAAAGGAAAAGCTGACGTGTGACGTCTGTACTCTTATGCTATTAATAGGTTATTATTTAGGCAACTCGCTTGTTTCATCAAAGGAATCGGTTACAAATACACACTGTCGCTGTCTCCGTGTAACATCACGTACTTTGAGTCTTCTATTACACTTTTCTCTAATAGTATCATCTTTTCAATTTTTGGAAGGGTGTGATCCTTATGACGTCATGTGTAGCTTGTGTTGCCATTCACCGAAAAAATAAAAATGCTTACGATTTTGGCTACGAATCCTTGCATGCAATAGTTGTTGAAAGAATTTTGAAGGAGTTGGTTGTTTACGACAACATCACGTGCTAAGGAAAAGGTATTATAGGCAGAATAATGCATTGTAAGCATATACCACTTAAAAATACGATATCAATTTATAACATTTGCTGATCCTTTGTTTATGCAAGCAGAACACTTAGACTGTTGGACATGCTGGTTTAATAATTACGAGGAGAAAGGCATTATTTTGGTTTGCTTGCAACGCAACTCTTCAAGTGATAATTGATAGCATCCTTTCTCTATCTAGCTAAATGGCAACTCTGTTGCGTTGCTTGCTGACTCCCAGACTACTTACATAGAATCGAATACAATGTGAATGAGAGTCATGTCTGAATATCCGAAGTCAGATACTAACCTTGCCAGTTCTTGGAGTTGCTTGGTGAAGGTTGTTGCGAACAGGGAAGCATGGCATGAGATATATGATACAAGTCATTGTTGCAAACTTGGAAAGATACACAACAACGTAAGGTAACGAAAAACCGGATCAAATGCAGAAACTATGATGTTGATGATACGTTTTGCTTTGACGGTTCTCCTCATCAGTTGTAATCTCAAATTCCAAAAGTAAAATAGAATACTAGTTGTTTTGTTTTGCAAAGTAACATGACACATTTGCCTCTATGATTTGGGTGAGGCAATAAAATGGGATGGTTGTGTTTCGGGTGTAATTTATAATACGCTGATTTTGGCATGGTATTAACAAGCTCTGTATGCTTAGGTCTGTACTGTTGACTTGAAGTTATAGTTGTACAACAGGAAATCTGCTGAATAGACCAAATTAGAGTTTCTGTTTTACTAGGAATAAACCGCATAAAATGCTGGTATGCATAATCATTGAATGCAGTAATGCTTTTACATTCAAGAGTATTGTTCAGCTAGACCTTAGTCAGTTTTGTGGCTTCCTTTCTGCCATTTTAATCACTATTGGATGAATGAATAGGAGCATGCAATTACGAATTAGACAAATGCTTGTTGTACTTTGTACTTCTCGTGCCAGCAGACTGTAACACAATTTCGAGTGCGACTTGGCTATAATGAATCTTGACTTTAACAATAAGCTTGGCATTATGATTCCGATAATTAATCCGGGGGCCAACTGCTGGCTCAGCTATAAATGAATGTGCATCAGCAAAACAAACAAGTAAAACCCCACCCAATAACTACAAGAAAGATTATTTCAATTAAACCTCGGCTAGCATAAGTTAACAACGTTGTCGGTCAATCCAACTCGTATCTAAATTGACATTATTTTTATTGAAACTCTTTTTGATACATTTATTTATGATGAAAACAGGTTCCACAAGTGATATTTGACATTTAAAACTCATTTGGTAACTTTTACAGTTTGTTTTTGTATTAAGTATTTTTATATAATATTATTTGCTGATGAATTTTTCAAGCAACAGAAAAAGCAAAAACTAACTTTGTTGCGTGTTGTAACGCATGTGCCATCCCATAACTCACAAAACAACATCACATATCATAAAAAAAATATTATAGCGTGTTATTTACCATCAGCCAGAAGACATTGTAGTGCATGCATTGTATAATGTGCTGAATTAAGAAGCTACATTAAGATGGCCATCAAATTCCTTGCACATCTGTGAATGCATCTAAGCGTACGGTATCACCCATTCAAAAAGACTAGTAGAATGTTGTAGGACGTTTGCGAATGAATGAGTGGGCTAGAGTGTGTGCATTTTTATGGGATACAGTATGCTATCCTTGCAATAAGCTCAAACCGAAGAACCAAATCCAATGCCAATAAGAAAATCATAGCAAATTCTCAATTGCAAAGATGATTCTTTTCTGGCCTATAACTTTCCTTACTCATGACATGTACCTAAGTCTTTTCTTGGCTTCCGAGAGCCCCAAGCGATGCAAATGCAGTGTGAAAAAAGAAGGCTGTGGTTGTGACGTGGTCATTAGTTGTGCATATAAAAATGGTCACCTACCACTTTGTTTACTTTATCATAGGTCCACGTAGCCTCGTGCTGAATTGCGTTCATTCACACCGCCACCAAAATTTCAGGGAGCATCTCAAAAGCTGTATTTGGCCCATGATATGACGATGACGACTGCTGCTACATGATACAATGAGTTATATATTTATTTATCTGCATGCATTACCACTTTTTATCATGATTCATGATCTATCTTATCTATGTGCATCTCTGATCGTTAGTAGCGAATTGCAGTCATACATTCCACCAAAGGATTTCCATACATGAGGTAGCAAGCCACAAATAACCAGCTATTTACTAAAAAATACCTTGCATGACACAAATCAAAATTATATGATTTAATTGAAAACAACAACGCTTGTCAACTTTTGACTTTAGGGTACAGAAGTAAACTGCTTCTACGGACAAATATATGAGGTGAACCAAACAAAATATGTCTCATAGGCAAATACTGTAACATTATGAGGAACTTGGTTGCAATCTAATATGTTCGTAAGTTTTCCATCACGTTTTATTACCTCTTCAAAAGGTAGTGTACGTGTTCATCTTGGAGACAAAAATTGAACAAAATTCACCAAGAAGATCAACTATGGGAAGACATATTTTAAGAGCTTATTGAGTATAACTGCAGAGTGACTCTAGCCAGAAGGAAAGGTATAATCATATCAACTCAAGATTGTTTACATGTTGTGTACAGGTTACCAAAATAGATCAGATAACATAACATAATGTCGTTGGTAATAATTAAAGCTGAAACAAAGACTCAACCGTGGGCTATATAGGGTTTCTGGCAAGTTTATAAAAAGACACCTGCTGCTGCATGATGCTGGAAGCATTCTGTTTTAGTTTTTCATTCCATTTTGCTTTCCATTTTATGCTTAAAAAAGTTCAGCAAGCCTTTAAACGAATTATCTTGGTTGATCTTTATCAACCCACACCTGCATGCTTTGACTTAAAAACATAGTGGAAGCTCAGGGTTTTTCAATATTAGGCATGACTTTGTTTTGTGGAAGTTGATCTTTATTGCTGAGAACAAGAGCCTTCGTATGCTTTATATAGCCTCCAGAATAATCTTGTTGAGTGTAATATGATTATTTGTGTCGGAACTTGTTTATTTCAACGTTTTCCCATGTGCTCACAATTCCATGAACCACTTCTTCGTGACTTTTGCTACAAAAATATTTTGTTTTGACTCCCAGGCTAAGACGTGAAGAGCGAGAAACTGTTTATCCTTTGCTGCTAACGGGTAGGCAATTTAGGTAAAAGCAACTCTAAACAAATTTTCTTTAATCTCCAGTAGCCAAATTTATGAACATTAAAAATATCAGATAGCTTGTGTACCTCATATCTCATAACACGTTAGACGTTGGGTTGCCACGATAGGTGAGTCATTACCAGTTACTGTTTACATTATTATCGTAAGAAAAAAATGTCATTAAAATCTCTTGGCTTAGCTAAAACTTAAAAATAACAATTATTTGTCTTACTGCTACTTCATGGCACCGTTGGTGGCGACAAGAGAAGTCGTTTATTGCATAATGTTATAAAAATATATTGCTTACACTTGACGTATTAGTCATCATCGTTGTTGCATTCAAGTAGAAGAACGTGAAAAACATGCCTTACATTCGTTCCCACGATTGAGTCTTTGGTCTTTTATGGGATTATACAAAAAAATATTCTAAATAAACGAAGCATGATAACAATTGCAGCAGTTAAGATTAAACGTGCATGTATATGTTGTAGAAAATTAAAGTTAATCCATTAGTGACTGATATGGAAAAGTGTTTGCAAATTCTCATACTACAACTTATATGTATGTGATACATCCATACATGGTACACCCATCGTGTAAATATTATTGTACAATCGCCTATTGATGAGTCGGCTTGGTTGTGTTAAAATCTTGGAATTCTGTAATTTTCCTTTTTAACTTTTGATACTTTGCATTTTCGTTTTCTCCGAGTGCCATAAAACATCACAGACATTCGCATGATTGTGCTTTATAAGACGAGGTCTTAATAAAGCACCATTCCATTCCTTTCTTGGACCGTGTGCGATTCGGAGGAAGAGAACTGCAACGTGAGCTCATCATTACCTATTGGAAGTGTGCTGACATTTATTAAACACGCCTGCAGTTTCGTACTGCAAACTTTTTTATCACCCACTTATTACCACGTAGTTTACCGAGGTTGCTGTCATACTCATAGATCAGACATTTGTGACAAATGGAAAGAGTGAGCCAAACTTTTGTGCATTTACCGTATTGATTGACAATTATTAAACACTATATATCAGTGAGTGTCAAACAAGAGACATTTTTTCCCTTCTTATTGATTTTCGCAATTACAAACCGGAAAAATTATGGGCCAATTGTAAAATTATACAATGAAAAGTGCACTATGAGAACCAAAAGACGGTCTGCCAAGAACGGTAAGAGTCATTCAGCCAATTTAATCAGCTTGAGTTTTTTCTCGATTCTTCGCAAACTTTTTTTCTCCATAAAATCGCACTCATATTTAATTTTACTATGCTGCTTGTACTTGTGCCAGTCTGGCAAAACCAGCTACATCCGCATCCACCAGAAGTTATGGGGTTGGCATAAACAGATTTTTTATTGGTCATAAACCATTTACACTGATAAAGTTAAAGGCGAGGAAGGAAGGAAGCTTGGAGAAACCTTTTCTTAACGCTTTCTAACTTTTGGGTTGTGGTAAATTTTTCATGTATTGAATTTTCACTGGGAAGTGACTGCATGCATTCATTCATGGACAAAAGTGAAAACTTGGCATTCGCCTTGGACTTGAAGCTCGCTTAAATAAATAATGCCATGAGCTTCCTTTTGACAGTTATGGTTGATTTTATTACTCTGCCAACTTTTGCCAATTTTCTCTAAACAGTTTTTGTATATGGCTGATAGAGCCGGAAAAATTAAGGCTAATATTCATACGTTTAATATATTAATGGAAAAGTTTAGCATTTGGTTTTGGTTACGGTCTTGCCCTAACTTGATTATCTTGGTAGTTCATACGTACGATGTAATAAATGCATTTTTTCATAACCATTTTCGGTATAATGGCTAATATAACATGTACGTTGTTTGCACAGTATCAGCATCTACCCTGGTACATTTGCATTTTACTGAATACTTGTGGCAGGTATTAATAGACGAGTATGGAAAAATTGTAAAGCGAATACTGAGCAGCTCATTTCAAATCCAAGGTGACCTTCCAAAGGACTACGAAGTTGGCTTCTGACATAAAATGCCTCAAAAATACTTAGGCTCATGTTGTATGATTATTTACATTCAAGTTCAATATGTATCCCTTCAAACGATGAACGACGGGTCATTTGAATGTTATGCTGAAACCATAATATAATTTGTGCAAGGCAGGCAAGAACTAGTATGGGGCTTTTATTATACCCAACAGATTATGGGTGGCCTTGCTTTCCCTGAGCAATAGGAAGAGACTGCCTTGCATTGCTTTCAGAAGTGATTTTGTGGTACTACAGTGAGACATAGATAATAAGTTTTGTAGTTCACGCCTACATAATGCCGACAACTGTCTGTCACACGAAAATGATATTCCACGTAACGTTGAATGTTTACTTCGTTCTGTCATTGAAATAAAGTTAGAGGTTATTTGGGAACATTCATAATTCATCGTTATATGGAAAATGTATGCAAATAATAGAAGAAAAAAACATTTTAAATATCGGACTTTCATGAAATTATTGTCAATGATTCATTTAGTAATTTTTAATTACATCATATTATTACCCATTACTATCATGTAAATAAAAAAACTTGTCCGTCCATATTAAGGCATAATCATATAATCCCTAATGAAATGCAGCAAAGTCACGCGAGTGCATTACGTGTTTACTTTGGTTGTAGCAAACACTTAGGATGACGTTTCAAGTTATTTTTCTTAAGTTGGAAAATGGAAATTCCATCCAGTACCTAGACCTACTTATCTTCCAGGATTTACCATATACCGCAGGGAAGAACATTCGTTGGATGCTTGAGCATAAGATGTAAATGCTAAGTATGTTGTCTGATTTTGCATGAATGAAAGGTTATTTTCCATCAAATTTCTTGTGAGAAAAATATTCTACTAAGAATACTTCCTTCTTACTTACCATCTTCCATTTCTTAAGCATTTTTTTTGACAAACGAGAGCATATTTGAAAAATAATCTCACGCCAGCAGACATTCAGCTGGAGTTGATTACAAAATTCCGTTTTATTCATGTTTCCTCGCAAGCTCAGCTTATGCGAATCAATCATGAGCTTGCTCATATACTTATTTATATACAACGCAACCATTTAGCACTTTAACCATCGTGATATAGTTGATGATTGGAATGTAGAGGCATATGTTTAGGGAACAATGTGTGGTAGTAGTAGTAGTGATGCGATATATTCTTCTTTTTTATTTCCATACGTCCTTTACATTACATGTCATGTAGCAAGTAGTAGCAGTTACCCATTTGGCAAAGTCAGTCAAGCACATGCATGTGTGGATATGAAGTGGATTCAAACAGCGAACAGCAAAAAATTTACAGCTTGCGGCACCGGCTCTAGTTGATTATTTTTACCAAGACGAGAAGTGCATAAATGTCTATAATGTGGCGTTTGACGTACCTACACCTTTCTTGGCACCGTGCTATTCTTCCTCTTCTCGGTCTTCCTTCCCGTCGGTGAATTCATGGATGAAGCAAGCCAAAGCCAAATGTCCTACATCTGACTACTCGTAACGAAAGCGAATCTTCCAGAAAGATGATCGCCATCGGGATCACAATAATAAAACTAACATTGAAAACCTGCGCAAGAAATTCTCAGCTTAGTGTTAATACACATTTTGATTTACTTACTTGAAGATCCTCAAGCTCATCTTGAATTGTATAGACCTTCATGATATAGGAAATCCTTGATGTATGCATGTGATGATATAATGAACTAGTTCAATACAGACTAACATGTAAAAATTATGGGTAATCTACATTCTTTCATGCAAAAGTTAATGATTAACTGCCTCACGGGTATAATCAAGGAACTAAAAAATGACGTGGCTATGATGATACGTACGACGTACGATAATATGTGGCTCTACTGTTCAATTAGCAATTAGAATGAATGTGATTAATATTAGAAAATATTTTATCTCAAAACTCACTCTGAAATTTGAAAATGCATTGCATATCTTGTTTAAAGCAGGAATTTTCAGTTGTTCAGCCGGCTATACAATGTATGTTGTGCTGGCTTCTTCTGATATTTAAAAAAATATACCAAGATTCGAGCAGCGAGCCGCATGAGATGATTTGAGTCAAGTTGGCAAGCAGACAAAAATTCTTTCGATGAATTATGTTGTGTACAATTTGAACACACAGAAAAGAGTTACACATACACATGAACCATCGCATGTACCTCCATTTGTGTATTCATGATGTGCAAATATTGCTGCAAAAAAGGGGATATGGCGAGCAAGAAAATAAAGACACTTTTCTTTTTAAAAACCATCGCTCGAGAGCACATCAATGAAGATTATGATGGATGTGAACAGCAGCAAGTTCACTATGTAATCGACGCTTTGTATCAATCCCATTCAATTCTAGCAATAACATCATCTTCAGCAAATACCATCGTGTGTAAGATAACAGAAACGTCTTTTTTGCAAAAATAAAGTAACATATATACTCAACAGTCAGAACACACATTACGTATACATTATAAGCACATATTATGTCCGCTTATGATGATGATGATAATTTAGAGTTTGTAAATGAGGCGAATTACTTGAGTAATTATCTATCTACATGCATCACATTCAACATTCTATTCACATGCTAGTACACATATTGCATGCTCTTCTGCATAAAGGTTTTTTTCATTCCAACTTATACCAGACGAACCTAGCAATCTGCAAATCCTCTTTCTGATAGTGATATTTTCAATGTAAAACATTGCCATACATCCATAAAACTAAACAAAGACCCTATTCATTCCAAAATGAATTAAATATTTCCCAATACATTTTCCACATATCTAAAAAAGAGCTGACGTGACAAAGCATGAGAAATCCATGTTCCATGATTTTCAGTATCTCTTCTAATCAAACTCACGTTATCTGTAATGTGCATTATCGTGTAATGAAACCAATAAACAAATTATATTTTAATGACGTTTTCCAAATCAGTAGTGAGTTGGCTCAACTAAAAAAAGGGTCATTTTGATATTGACAGCTAATTCTGTTCTTCGCATTGGCATTTCTCATTTAATCTCCTATCAGTTCAGTGCATAATGCAATTGTGATAATCTTAATCGATTTATTAGTTGTTCACCTGCTGCAGTAGGGAAACTGGAAGTTTGCAAATGAAATTCCATTCCGCCCCAATCTCATTCACGCACGTACATTAGTTGACCGTGAGGTTGACTTTGTGTGTTTTTTCCTATTTAGGTAACTATTTTAGTCAAACACTGTGTGCTATATAGTTTTGCATAAGACGAACCCTACAGCAGCGTTTTATTTGTAGCAACAAAAGGTGATTCATTCGTACTCACTCTCCACGGTATACTTAAGCTTAAGACCTATACAAAACTTGTGTTTTTGCATTGCATCTAAATCTACTACGCACTCGGTTTTGCCTTGCAATTTGCAATGCAATGCAATACAACGTATTTTACGAATGGACCACCAGATGAAAACGTGTTTATAAACTTGACAAGGCAGCTAAGAAAGGGAACCCTTCGATCCACTTGCGTGCTTTTGTACCATAAGAATTTATACATAGCAGAAAGGGATAAAAAGGAAACAAGTGAAAAATACTGTATAAGTACATAACTACGTGCATTTACATACATCTATAGCTCTTGGGCTGATACATACGTGAACAACAACACGAACACAGTTTTATTATTGCACTTTGCATTGCACGGACGGTATGTCTTGTTGTGAGGAAAGATCGAGAAAAATATAATCAATTTTTTAGCTATTTTCCACCCATATTAATGTGTGAATCTTTGTGGAATTATCAAGTATTTTTGTAGTTGAAATTTAACGCCAATAAATATTGTGGAGTGTCATTTGATTTAATAACAGTTAAAGTCAGTCTTGAATCGCCGTTCTTTAAGAAGTTTATAATTACCGATTCTTCAAACCAGTCTATCAATCGATTGAAAAGTATTGAATGAACATTCATGATTGTTTTATGACAGTTTGTTCATCTTGATTAATATAACCTTCAGAATCCTAATTCGAAGGATTTACTACCCTGCTGATATCCTTGAACAAGTGCTGAGGTAAATAAACTTTGAGAATAATAGTTTGTTAATGCTTTTCGCTAACTATTATTTGCTTTTGGGTGGCATAATTGTTTTAAAATGTAGTAAATAGAATGATTATAAATTTAGGTATCTTGTTTATCAATGTCCGTATGCAGGACACTTTCTAATCTTGTGGATAGTGTAAAAGCTTTTAAAATATAGCCAATATTGAAAGCTCAGTAACCAAAGACGAGAGATAAGCAGAAGTTAAAGTTATCAACAAAAGAATAAGTATTTTATTTTGATTTGGGCAATTGTTTGTATTGACACGATAATTGAGTGGAAATACCGTGTTGTAAATGGTTTTTATTAAGGATTCGCATTGCCCTTTCAAATATTATTTTCCGGGTATTATATTAGACGTTGTCGTTGTCATTTCTTCCCAAGAACGTCCAATATTTGTGAGAATGCTAATGGAACAGGAAATGAGTAGTGCACAAAACACAAAAAGATAAACAACAGGGTATTTATTGGTGAGAGCCACCTGCGTTCTCTGTTCTTTAGTTAGATTTCTAAAAAACCATTAACTTACATGCTGAATTATATATTACACCTATTAGGGAGGTGAGGTGGAAGATAAATGACAGTATTTTTCACAATTAAGGTGGCATCAGTTAGTATATATAGTTTCTGCAATACTGGAACAGTTATATCACGCTGTTACTTACTTGTCAATTCATTTGATGGTGTATTTAAAGATTGAATGCTTTCAAGACATACTTGGAACAATGGTTTGTGGAAGAGGTACAAACATTATTATTAGTAATTAGTCGGTCTGCATTTCATTATCAGTACTACACATCAAGCAATGAACCTTACTGCTGTCTAGTTGTAGTTCACAATGGCTAGTGTATTAAGGTAGTTCACCCCTGACCCAAAAAATGCTGACCATCAGGTTACCTTTTGGATAGATCGATCGATAGAAAATGTAGGTCGGTAAATGAAAACAAGCAGTCAAAACAGTGGAGTGGAAATGGAGGACGGATCCATCCATCCATTATGCATTGGAGTAGTTATTATTGCAGTTTAATGTGACTATTGCATGGAAATTTTATACTCGTTCCATTCTTGTGTTTAAAAAATACATTATTTACATGGTCTGGATTGGTCTGCTTTAAAGTGTTGGGTAAAGTGTAATTTCCAAAGCAAAATACTGTCCAGTTTTTACTTTCTACCATTCAAATTTGGTAAGGTCGTTGTTCCCTTTTTAAGTCCTGTATAATATGCACATGTGGGTGGTAAGAAATTTATCGGCATGTTTGAGAAATTACAAGATAAATATAATATGGACGATTCATTGTTGGCATTAGCTGGATCAGGATCGTATGTCTGTAAGCTGTCGTTTGGCTACTGTATTAACCTTTTAATTGCAGCTCAAGTGTTTTTTAATGTTTGACAATAAGGGAATTGTCTTGTTTATCGCTTATAATGTACTTGAGTCTCTAGTGTTTACTTATTAAGATAGAAACACAACATGTGCTTAACCCAGCTTAAAACTATCAATATCTTCAAGCCCATATTTGTGTTTTTGTTGAGTAGTCACATTTACGTTACCTTTACCCATACCATACATAATTTATTGGTGTAATCCGATTTGGGTTTGGTCATGGATGTAACTGATTGAAAAAGTATGTTTTAATGCATGAATGTAATTAAGCACACAAGCGAAGCTTAAAACTTACAGCAGCCTTTGTGGCTCTTGGAAATGGGGAAGGAAAGTATTAAGTTTACAAAAGAGCTTTTCAAGTCAAACGGATCTGGTTGCTATCTGCTTTTAGATTACAGCGCTACAGAAGCGTTTGAAACGTAGGTATCTGTAGTGGTAATAGGAGATGCTCAACTTCTTTTTTTAGAACGGGGGGTGATGATGTCATTAGTTTTTGCACACACTCCAGCCTTTAGTGCATATGGATTATATTCCAGTTGGCAAACGCTAAACCATTAAGTCGTGTTTACATAGCGTAAACATCCATAAAAATCTTGTTCACCTTTGTATTGTCAAATCTCTTGTTAAAATGCCCTTCGATCATGGAACATACGCGTAGGCCCAAATCTTCTAGAATAGAGTAGAGCTGACAATGCACCAAACTGCATTCTGTTCGGACTAAGATACGATCTGATAAAGAGTATAGATAATAGATATGGTTATCCATTTCACCCCGGATAGTAAATGTTCTGATTTATTTACACGACATTGTCACTCTTGAATTTTGACGCAAGCAAGATTAAATCTGGACGAAAATGACGAAATGGAATTCTAGACTGGGATCTAGAATTTCCTGTCCAAAATGACGTCCTGACATTTACTAATGAGCATGTGGTATGAAAGATTACACTGTGGACTAAACCGTAGTGAAAGTCAAATTTTTAAAGCATCCAAGCAAATAGTTCCTAATAGCATAAGCTGGGGGAAATAGAAAAGAGTGGCTGCCGGGTTATGGGGAAAGTGGTTTGTGGCTGTGGCACTACATATAGCAATTCCTGACCTTTTCAACGATGTAGATGAGTACAGGTACTTGTTATTCTCGCAACTTAACGATTAGTATTTTGCATCAAACATTCCACTCAAATCGACCGCTAACGAGATGGAATTTCAAGGCATACGAACTTATTGAGCTCAAAAGCGTAGTAAGGATTTGAACATTGGTTTGTTTCATATGCTTGTCGTTGGTCATGACCACGCTATAGACCATACATCACTCTTGAGGTATGATGTAATGTAAATGTAGCACATATGCTTCGCATTCCAAATGACTTTCGTTTCCATTTCCTGCGAAAGAGCACGTAGGCTTTGAAAAAGTTGCATGGAAAATCAGAAAAACAACTCAAAGTGTGAAAGTTGAGGCATTAATGGAGCTGGTCTAAAAGCAACTAATTCGATATACTTACTACTACTACTCGAGCTACACTTCCAGCACGCGAGGAGCTTTCCTGTAAATTTACAACCAGTAAGTCTGGACGGACTACGTGAGATTCATGGCGTAAGCGGAGTGGAATTCAAATGGAGAAGAATGAAAGTGAAAAGCAAAGCGTATGGAAATAGGAGGGATCTGATGTACTTTGAGTTTTATCGTAAACTTTGTAGCATTTGTGCTGAGTGCTTTGCCTTTTAGTCTCCTTCCGATTCAAACTCTTTGGAAGCCTGAGCTGGTTGATAGTTGATATGCGCTGGCGTCGCAAAAATTCGGTAGTTGCATAAGGCTTTATCAAGCCATTAGGGACATAGTATTGGATACGTGTACAAAAATGCTCTATATACATAGAGAGATACCCGAGGACTTGGGAAGGAAGTTGTTAGCTGCGAATTGTGTAACCCTGTGAAGGCATTTGGAACAGTGTTGGGAATGGTTATTCTCATTTCATTTCAATTCCAAGGGATTGTGGAGAACTGGAGAGGATTACTTCACCCCAACAAGAGAAATTGCAATGCTTTATTGCAAATACCTTGTGTGCTCGGTCTCGTTCCTAGCAATACGTAAAGTACAGTGTGGATCCAAATGACTCTTCTGTCCTTAACTTTCTTCGCTATGATGCTTGTACACAATCTACTGTAAATATTTCTACATATGACGAGAACCTAGGTTAGTATATTCCTTTTCGTACATATGTGTGAAAGTGAATGGCTTTACAACTTTCACCATATCCACAACAATTTTTTCGGAAATGTTGTTAGTAATCCTTCACATGAAGAAAAGGAGGAGAAAACAGACATGCTGATATGAGAAAACTTGGACCTGTAAAAGTCTTTTATTGTGAAAATTTCGTTTCACTTGTATGTGAATTATTCCTAAACCTGAGAAATATACCAAAAACATACAATGAAGCATTTCTATTTGTTTTGCTGTCATGCTTTCTACCTAATGCGAGCACTTGCGTTGATACCGGTTGATGCGCGATTTTAAAACTTTAAGAATGGCTTTTCCAGCTTCAAACTAAATTAATGTGCCAAACATGATAATATCAGCGGTTATAATATGAGCAATTGCCAAACAAATATTCTCTATAGCCTATATACATATTATATAATATTTGGCATATGGAGCAGTGATATTGGTACCTCTAATGCTTTAGTAGACAACGCTGGAAGCGAACGTGCATGTATAGCCCGAAAGGGAAAAATCGATACAAGTGAACGAACCAAGAGTAGGTGAAAGACTAGTTGAAGAGCAAAGTTAGAGTTTACCAGGTCGAGAGTAAATATTGAAGATATACATTCACTACATGCATTGGTTTAAAGGAGTGAGGCTCAGCCAGTAGTTGTAGTAGCCTTCTTTTTCTCTCTTCTCACGAGACTCACAACTCACACTCCTTTCGTACTCACAATCTTTCTTCAGTCTCACATAACGCAATGTAAAGACTGCTGGGAAGTTGAATACATAGTATAATCGCAAGTGTGTGCCTACATATTTTCCCTCTGTCCTCTCGCTTTCAGTTGCGGTGTTTACTAGGAGCGAAGAAGAGCAAGTAGTGAAGCATCCGCCAAAGAGTCAAGAGTGAGTATTTAGCACAAGCGAAAATTATATGCAGAGGGGCACGTGCCATTCAAAGTGATTTGCGAATGGATAATATCGTCTAGTAATCAAACGTGGAACGTAATATTTTTCTGGTGAAAGTGTGTTGAGGTTAGTAAGAGATTTTCGTATTTCCATTGGCGTGTTTATTAGGAGTTCTTGCTGTTGGACCTAAATGTTGTTGTGATGTATTGGTGACCCTGCAATTTGAGCTGCGAACGGGGCTGGGTTTGGATTTCTTGTCGTGCTTAATATCACATTAGTGTCAGTTTTCTGGTTCATTATTGGTATTGTTGATAATATCCTGATGCCATTCAGCGATTGGGGTCAGAAGGTAAAATATTACTTGTGTTCATTCAGTAATTTTGGCATTTTCCAAGGGTGTACATACAATTTTCTTTAATTCAAACATTATTAGAATTTTCGGTAGACCTCAAACATCCCGGTGTGTTATAATAATGTTTGAATTCACAGATTAGATTTTTAAAACTTGAAATAGTATCAACACGTATCAGTAGTATAAATACGTGGGATGAAACCGTGCTATGAATCCTCTTTAATTTGAGCAAATTTAACTCGTAAATTCTAAAGAATAATTCGTCAGAATTACAAAACTGGTAAATATATGGATAAAATAGTCCTGGAAAACTGTTTTTGCTACGCTGTCATGTTGTTAGAATAATTTATAATTTCACCCACATTAATGACAACAACAACCTTGTTGATTAAAATCAAAATTGTTTACACGTTGAATAGTACATAAATAACAATGGCATTGTACAAACATTATGCATTTATTGATAAGCTCCAGCAAAATACAAGACCTTGGTGGACGTTCTTGAAAAGCATATCTCTAGTCACATGTCAAGTAGCGTATCACTGAAACACAGTGTGATTGAAACGTGAACGTGAGGACATTTGCTAACTCTAACTCACTCACAAACATATATAAATGATTGAACCACAAACATACTAATTATATATGTACATAGTATATTACCCGCTGTTTATGCACACTACTTTCTCCTCAGCTAATGAAATGGTTCTTACTTGCTTGCAAGCTTAATCCTTCTAAAAATCGTATTAATATTTAAGCATTAGGTTCTTAGTTCTATGATATGTAGTGCAGAATTTTACATATCATCGTTTGAAAGATATTTTGTGCAATAATCCTAGTAATTAGTGTTATATATACGAACAAGTCCATATTATCCATCACTGCAAGAATCACTAAGCCATTACATGTCAATGTGCTGCAAAATTATCGATTTATTATCATACCTAAAATATATTCTTTTGAGCATACGAGAATACGTTTTTCTATGCTTCATGCAATCTACAAATATTATTGACAAAATAGTTTTCACAAACTACTGTCAACATTTTATTCTTTTCTCTGGCTATATTGTACAAACTGTGTATATGGTTGCAACATTCTTTAGGTTTGGGGTAAAGTGACGTTTATTGAGTCTTCCTGTTTTGTCAATATTTTTCCAGTGGCTCTGATGAGTAGTTGAGTGTCCTTCAGGAGGGTACCAATGATTTCACTAAAACTCGTATCAACACATTTTCTGAAACAGCCCTAAATATCTGGTAAGTAATTTATTGTTATGATTATTTTTTAGTGTTAAGCGTTTATTGATAGTGCAAAATAACTTATAGCCAGAAACTGCAATGTATTCAGTTCAGATAATTAAATTATTAATCAATGAATATACACTATTAGTATCATTTTAACAAGGACATTAAAAATTCATGATTTTCTGATTTGCTGTTGTTGTTTCCAGTATCAAGAAGAAACACAGACTTGCTTGACTTAGTGGTGAAAACCGTAGAAATTAGCAACGTAAGATCGGATAATTTAAATCATCCCAGTATTCTGTCTGCTTTTTTATTACACACTAAATGTAACTCAAACGGAGAACAAGAAAAATGTTCAAGTTTCGAAAGCCATCCATTTGTTCATCCGTATCTCCGGAGCCAGACCTTTTGAGCGAGACTGAGTCAGTAGGAGATTCAGCACGACAAGCTGGACGAGGTGGACAGGTAAATATCTTTCATTTCATACTATTTCTTACTACTGTTAAGTTAACACAATGCCCAAACAACTTCACTGTGACCTATTATTGGCGTAATACATTTTTTGAGTTTTTGTCTCGTAAACATAAAGACTGCCGTAAACAACCATGTGAGGTTTCGTTCAGAAACATATCCCGGTAATTACTTTACATTTAACTACCATCCAAGATTGCCTCATACATTATGCATTGGTTTACCATTCAAGCTAAGCATATGCATTCAACGAAAAGCATTGGTTTCCCCATGTCACGAAGTTGCAATGTCGGTCTTTAACTATTTACTGCGTAGTTTCATTACGAAAGAATTAGGTATCAACTGTGTTTTTGGTTGTAGTTGTAAGCACTGCATAATATCCAAACAAACACAAAGCAAACAGTAAAACTACGTCTCCAGAAACCCCAAAGTTCTCCTGTGTCCAATCCTGCATAATAAAGCCTACCACATGACTAACATTGTAAGCGTATCCTAAAATGCCATTCAGCAACTTTCCGGTTTGCATTGTCAATACGAAATGAATATGAGTAAAGCGATACGCAACACGCACTATATAGACTGATAACATTTGTTGACATATTTTTGCCAAGATAAACATTCAAAACATATTGATATTGATCCTAATAATATTATGCCACGCAGTACGCATGTCTTAATCAAATGTGCATCGATTTTTCACAAATGTGATTGAGGCATTCCTGCTATCAAATTAAGTATGTTTACGGAACATGGTAAAGCAAAGATAAGGCATGAACAGGGAAGCATGAAAAAAGCACAGCCCTTTACTTTGTTAGGTTTGGCATGTTTGTGTTATTGCTAAATTAATTTTGGATACTAGTCTCGTACAATAATGTTTCCTTTCCCATAACTGTGTATTCAATTTTTAATTAGACTACCAATACATAAACCTTCAGTTTATTTCATAGCATGCTTATGCTGATTTGTTTACCTCAGAGAAAGATTGACAGCAAGTGTTACTAAATATGTATAGGATTAAACGGCTCTTGGTTCCCTTTCGGTTTGGTCAAGTCAAGATGTTATGTTTTTCAATAATGCAACGCATTCGGTTCAAAAAGAGGAGTAATATTAGTTTAACAATGTCATGGCCAATGCGTCAAAAATATTAATGAAGACATTGGGTGTAACCGAAGTGCGTGCTATTTTAGGGCACAATCTTTCTTTGTGTTGTGACATTGAAAATGTTTACACAAACCATTCCGCTCAGTTACAACCAAACAAACTTCTTGTGGTATGAACTAAACTAAGGACGTCCATATACTATGCACAACATTGAATATGGTAGGGCATGCGTAGCGTGGAATTGTATCTAGCTTTTATGCGTTCATGTTTATGGTGCATATCACAGTGTACGCATGATGCGTGTGTCCTTGTAAAAGCTCATAAACAAATCTTAGTATTTGCGTGATAAATCTAAAACTGTGTGTAAGCCTTATGAATTTCATCTTACAAAATTATATACAAAGTTATGTTTTTTGTTTACTGTCCATCGTATTTGCATCATTGAAAAAAAAGTGAGGATCTTTAACTTTTCTGCTGAATTCCTTATCCTGATATATGATGAAATGCGTCAGTGTTCACAATATTTACCAATCTTAAAATCACTCGGCTAGCTGTGTGCTATCGTAGGAAGTACCACTTGCTCAGCAATGTGATTCATTGGACATAATTTCAAAGCTCAAATAAATCATGCTTGACGTGACAGATTCTGGTATCTCATCTCAGGAAGTAATATTTGATGTTGATAAACTAAAACTTGTGTACTTTGTCCACTAGTCTGGTCTGATTCACAGAAGTTATTCAGTTTCTCCGCATTGCATGACTGATCTGATCTGTCTCTTGATTCTGTTTGCCCAATTCCAGTATCTCGTACAAAAAAAAATTGACATAAACGTCTCGCAAACGAGCGATAACTCAGATCATTGTATGAAAACTATTAGCCCTTACATGTCTCTCAATACAAAATATACATTAACAACGACTAACCAAAGTAAAAGTCTAAAAGAAATTTTTCAACGATTTCAGTTTTATGGATTTTTCACAAAAATTAAGAGGTGCTGCAGGCTTGTGTCCTCGGAATCTTTATGTAAGAATCCATACTTACCGGTAGGCATTCAAGCCAACAAGAAGGTAAATTGAATTTACTAATTTTTATTTTCAAGTTAGGATTATTTTAATTTATGTCAACATAATCGGCACCACTAAATTCCTCTTGTTTGACGTAATGCAACCAAAAAGAGTTCATCATTGGAAGCCTAGCACGGAAAAGTAATAAAACTGAGCATATTATTGCGTTGAGTGGTTTGCAGTTCATTATGATTCAAATTTACTTGTCTTCATTTTTTGTCACATTTCGTTTCTTAATTGATCTTAATGAGGGTTCTCTTGAACTTGGGAAGACTACCACCAAAGACAAAGAAAAGAATAGTTATCAT
This sequence comes from Orchesella cincta, assembly GCA_001718145.1. Classification (NCBI taxonomy): domain Eukaryota; kingdom Metazoa; phylum Arthropoda; class Collembola; order Entomobryomorpha; family Orchesellidae; genus Orchesella; species Orchesella cincta. The sequence goes on from LJIJ01001590.1 coordinate 26,189, forward strand.
ATATGAGGTGTTTGTGTATATAAAAATATATTATGTGAGACTAACAACTTGGCTTCAGTGACATGTTGTTTACGTGATACTAATTACGGTTTCCAAAATAATGACTGACTTAATGCTAATACGCTGGCTTAATGACAAATACTCATATACCACCTTAAATAATAGTTTGTTATTATTTGCATGCATGCATGATATATGTATTCGAGCGAGTCTTTTGGTTGCGGCTAGTAAATTTTTGTACTAGTCATCATCATCATTAATGTTGGGAAAATGGTAAAGACGAATTAGTTTAATTGTTCGCATTTGCAGTGTATGTGGTAATATCCAAAGTTTGACACACGCAAGACTTATAAATTGATGATTATACAACATACTATACATAGGAAAGCAATCATGTCTATTGGTAATTGGATGGAAAAAAAGATTCTTTCTCGTTAGCAAATCCCAACTCCCGAGTGAGCATTCCGAATGCTTTGAAATTGCAGTGATTTTATAACATGAGCGAGTGTCTAATTTGCGATTTTGTATTGTAAGACTTCAGTCAATTAATCCTATACAAAGGAATGACGTGCTTTTCCTTTACAACCAAAAGTATTTAAAGAGTAAGCGTTACATAAAAGTGGCAACAACTAACTCCCTGCTTCGAGCTAATGGGTCTCTGTTTGCAAGTAAGGACTTTTATATATAACGCCCTTAGAAATAAAACTTTTGTGTCATTTGTGTGAGTGTAAGCAGAACCATTTGCGGGGTTTGAGTTTGCAGTCCGCACAAATCCGAAAAACGATTCAGATGCCAGATTCCTTTTGAGAATAAAAATACACTTGATAAGAGATGACAACATCACCACGGTCAGATCTACCCACGGTTTTGAGGTTTCTCACACTCGTTATAGCTAAATGGTCATGTTTACGCCTTCTCATAAATACCACTAAATTTGCAAACATTTGTGTATGTTCAAACCGCACAACAACTAATAGAAGTGCGATGTGATCATGCATACTTACATGCTCAAATCTGAATGGAAACGGAAAGGTCTATGAGATTCCAATGTATAGTAAATTTTGGCAGCTACCCAGTTGTTAGGCAGAGCTTATCTCATCGGCTCCTATCACCTTCCTCACCAAATGTAGAAACGGAGTTCGGGAAAGTAAATGTAAAGACTCCGATTTAACCACGAACTTCTCAGTTTAGTATTGGAACTTGAAAGTGAAACCCAGCAGCCGATTGAAGGTTAGGGCTGATATTGGAAAGAAGGCCGCTAAAAGTAGAGTTGTGTTAATCAAATGCCCACAGATACTGAAAGGCATTACGTTAAATTTTTAATGTATCGATTGAACACATTTTTTATGGTTGTGTACATTCCCACAAGCTGTCTTTCAAATCTAGTGCAAGGGTACAAAATAACCTAAGCGCAGACCGTGAGCGAATAGAACTCGACACGGTGGTTCTAATAAGTTTTTGTTTGTGGTAGGGCCAGTGAATTGATTCGGGCTGAGCAAACGTAGTTTAATTGAACAAGACATTGAATTATAATGTGTCTACTCATTGTTGGCACACAGGGCGACTCTGTTTCTGAGTCAAGGTTTTCTATTATACCGAAGGATGATCCTTCCGAGAGAGAAGTCGTGTCCATCACCAGTATTGAGCAAGAAGCATTATCTCCACACCGCAGGGGATCAGCGAGCATTGGGAATTTGCAGTTGCAAGGATTGTCAGATTCCAACGGAAGCTTACATGGAAAGACAATGTTGGATCGGAAGCGCAAGGAAAGGCATGAGAGTACATCTCAGGGGCAAGAAAAGAAAGTTATCAGATCAGTGTCGGATGACGAGTCCATAAATGACTGTCAGAAGAATGGTGACTTTAGGCGAACACTAAGCCACGACAGCTTCAGTACAAAGAAGGAACAACACATTTTAGGATACACTATTGAAATGGTACACAAACATTTTACAACTTTCTTTTATTTCATGTTTCTCTCTGAAACTAAAATTTTAATATGTAATTTCACTATTCTCTTTAACAACAGCGGAAGCCCCTAAAACACGAGAGCGCAAAGAATTCCTCTGATTCTTTGGATGGAAGTGTGGCTCGTTATGAAAACATTAATCCGACAAATCTTATCATGAGTGCGGAGCCTCAGTTTGATGTGATGAGGAAAATTACAGTGTCGGAGAATTATGAACCGGAACTTCAGAGGCAACTGGAGCGATCTGCAAACTGGAGCTCTACTCCACCCACAGTGAAAAAGACACACAAGCGAAGACACAGGAGCTCAAAGCACAGTTCGGCCAAGCAACCGTTGGATTTTGATGTGGCAAATGAAGATTATGAGGAGGAACTACACAGTCCCGCATCTGAATCATCTTCCACGGATTCTGTAAGACATTTTTCATTAATAAGTATTCATTGGTGATATTCTTATACTTGACTCATTTTGTGAACTTGTGTCATTTATGCTGATATTTCAGGTTGACGAGGAGGCTAACAATGGCGTTCCAAGTGTTGAAGTTGATGAGGTTGAAGATGTGACAAGTCAGACATCTGAGCGATTGATGGCTTTGGATTTCTCAAATTCTCACCAAAAGTTTGAACCAAGCAATGTGTTTTCATTGCGTGCTGCTTTGGGAGGCACAAGCGCGGATGATGAGGTGATGCTGTCTCCACGAAATAGTGTGTTGGGAAAAGAGGGCATCGATATCCCTCCCAGTCCCCCGTTGCACCAAGCTCCAATGGATCCTCCAATCAGCCGACAAGGATATCTTGATGGCAACCCTGTCACAAAAATGAATGAGTTATCTCGTCAGATAACGGGCTTGAAGCGCCAAGTTAAGGCTCTGGAGCATGATTACGAGCAGGTGTATGGCTATCGACCATCCCATTCCGATAAGTTGAACAACAAGGAAATGCGAAAGTGTGTGCTGCAGTTAACAAAGGCGAAGAAAGAACTAAAGCGTAAGTATAGATGATAAAGTGATTTATACAATGTTGAGTGTGAATAAATGATGGAATAGGAATGAATAATATTCTAATATTTGATATTTTCAGAGATTCGAGAAGACCCTTCATGTCTTCATGATATCACCAGCTATGGTATGGGAACTGGAAATGTTTTGTGTGTAAGCCGAGGAAATTCTGTTCCCCCAACCAAGGGTACTCCAGAATATGCCAAATACTTGGAATCTTCAGTTCGTGAAATTGAGAGAAACTTGGGTGACAAGCGACGTGGTCAGAATCGTCCTGATGATTTGGAAAGGATGAATTCAGCTCAGCTTCAAGAGGAAAAATGTTTAATGCAAAGACAGCTTCTTGTTTTGGAGAAACGACATGGCAGACCTAGCTCAAAACAAGAGAAAGACATTGTCAGACCATTGTATGATCGCTACAGAGCCATTAAGCGGTTCAGCATCAAGATTGTCTCTGTGCGAGAAGCCAGTATTGATTTGGCTCCAATCATGGAGCACGAGCCCTTGGAACTTTGCGATGGTCTAAATGAGACTCCTCCACGTGCAGCAGGACCCGCTGAGTTGTGGGGAGCTCGAGATAGAGGAATTTCTGTAAATGTCAATGAAGATGATGAACGGGAAGCTGAGAGGAATGAGAGTTACAATGAAATGACATTGTAAGATTTACTATGAACAAATTTACTATCTAAATTCAATTTATTTTTTATAAATGTTTTTAATTAACACTTATCTTGAATGTTTTTCTAAGATGTGAACTTGAGAGTCGTCAGAAGCAAGTCAAAGATGAAAAGCGGCGAATGAGGGCAGCTATCCGAAAATTCGAAGCTGATTTCCAAAACATGGCTGGGCGTCCCCCACAGAAGGATGAAAAGTACTCATCATCTGAGATGGAACTTGCGTACCAAAAGTACAAACGCATTAAAGGAACGGTTCGTTTGTTAGAGGTGTTGATCAACAAGAAAAAGTGTCCAAACCTAATCCAAGATCTGAGCAAGAACGAGGATTAAAGGAGAATTAATTGTATCATCTGTTGGTACATAAAAGTACTTGCACATCCACCTTCTCCAGTAATTACAAATACTTTACATATATAGGAAAATACAAAACTGCCAAACAATGTTATTGTGTAAAGCACTTTGCCAAGTTAAGATTAACATCATTTGTATTGTTGTAGTTATGCATGCGTTTGATACACACTGCAAAGATTTTCCCAGTTTTTCACGCTATCTCTAATGAATCTCATTGTATGCATCTGATGATGGGGAAGCAAAACTGAGAAGAGGTTTCAATTGAGTTACAAAATAGCATAATATTCCGTTTCTTTTCATGAAAGGGATTTTGTAAACGCAAACAACGCAGATTATGCTGTTTTGTGGACGCAGGCAATATTTTTTTCTTTTTAATTTATGGACGGTCTTCCAGTGACGTCGTGAGGGCTCGTGTATGAAAGACGTGGTCACTTATTGTGACCCATTTCTTTATATTAAGTTAAATGTGGTAATAACTACAATAAATGAGACAGTGTCGCGGTTTGAAGTCGTATTGTGAGGACACATTTTTATGGTTATTTAGTAGAAGGGTATACTACTAATTATGCTTCGTGGATTTTTCAATGTTGTTTATAAAAAGTAATCTCAAGCTAGTCTGTAGTTAAGACTTTTATAGGTGTACCGGTCTGTTATTGATTTAGTAGACATTCCGGTTATTTCACAACATTTACCGTGTGATTGTGTACGTAATTAACTAGGGAAATACAAACTGTTGAATTGTTTATCAGATAATTAAACATTATGTATTATGAGTTGTAAAAAAATAGATGATTTTTGTAAGTATGGATGTAGACTGTTGAAAGAAGTACCTGGGGGATTATTGCCTCTGTTTATTACTGCGAAGATTACGTTCGAATAGACTGATCGAAATGGCTTGATAAACGGGGGAGTGTACAGTAACAATTATTATCTATGCTGTTGAATTGAACTGATGAAGTGGTAGTAGCACAAAGGATTTGCGTGTGGGGAAGAGAAAAGAGTGATTTTATCAGTGTTGGCTTACAATTATTATAATATTTTACTTACACGTGCAAACACGTGTATGATTTATCAATGTAATGAAAATAGACTTGTGTTCAGCAAGATTTGATGGAATGCGAATGTACATACGTAATACTATGTAAGATCTGTCCATATCCACTCTAAATGAACTTTATTTAGGTTAAAGTTTTTCGTTACGAATTTTTAGTTAGAAGACGCAACAAACTTATCCAAAGCTAATTTATAGTCTGACTTCCCAAAGAAATCAGTGATTTTATATCTATTCCCAGTTTGGTTTAATCAAGGTGAATACATTTATCTTACTGTAACAACGTTCGTTATAAACGGAATAGAATGCACATCCGATATACTTATATATATATAACATGATCTTTTTTGTTTGCATGTGGCAGCCTTACGGCTAATAGAACAGGCTTCATCGATGAAATTACCTGTTAGTTAATACAACCATCCAATATTTTCATATTGTCTTTTGGATAGGAACTGGTAGTGAAAGCATCAGAAATTAACGTAATGCACGTATGTTAAATACGTACACACTAAACAGTCGCAATATTTCTCAATTACATGTACAATCTTTAAAAATGTACCCAATGATGATGGTGAAGACGATGATGAATAAATGATATTTATGATATATGATATGATGTACAATCTGTAAGGAACGTGCGTAAAACTGGTGTATGTGAATATTTAGATAGTTTTCCAAATACATAATTTACCTGAAAGAATACAGAACATAAGAACGAATGCTATCTTGCCTACAAATCCAATGTGCTTTTTTGCAACATGGGTTTTAGTATAGAGATATAACCTTTAAATAAATAAAGTTAATAAAAACAGCAAACTGCAATTTGAAATTAAAAATAATTCTACGAAACTTATTTGTAATGGAGGAAAGAGTGATTGTAGTTAAGTTTCGCACATGGAAGGTAGTGATTTCAACAGTCATTGATTGTACTTGTAATGTAGACAGTTTTATGTCATTAAAAATGAATTAAAAATACTATGTAGTATCAAAAGTACTTAATTAGTGTATACTTTATGTGAAAGATTTCGGAAAGTGTGCTAAACCCGTTTTAAATATGATTAAAGTAATGGTTTTGTCTCTGAGCCTTTTGTTTTCGTGTAACTTTCTTCTGCATAATATTACCTGATTTGCCACTGCATATGTCGAGCCCATATTTCTTATAATTGCATGTGATGCACTAAAGATACTTTAAAATCGATGACCTTGAATAGCGGATCTGTGTAAATAATATATGCAACCACTCAAAATTAGCATAATTCCAATTAGTAAATGGGGTCAGCCATCGGATTAAACTCAAGATGTTTCGGTGTGCCCACATGTCAAGGTTCAAATCTTTTCATTTGGAATTTGTTGAGTCTTGTTCGAAAGGAAAAGTATTTTAATTCTCATTTTATCAGTCACATATCCTATCTAGAACCCAAACCTTCGTATCTCTGTAACCCACACTTATACAAACTTTGTAATCAGTAAAGAAAGTAATTCAAAGTCAGTGGTTTTTATCCATAACATTACAACAGCTACATATGATGCTTACTGTCGTAGTTAAAGATTTGCGGACACCGTTCTGCATTTCTTGCATCTAGGTCTCATCCTTGAAAAATTCCTTGATGCAAATGAAAATAATAATTAAATTATTTTATACAGCTCATCACGTCTATTTAGAATCAGCTATCGGAACTCTTCACAAAGCATACATCAATTTCAGAGTTGATAGAACCCTGACTTAAATTTTGCACGACATTTGAAGTAATAAGATGTATAAGCCTATAATTTCATTTGAGTTAATCATTGAACCTTTTCGCACTTAGCATGGCATTAAATACTCCACACATTATCTCAATTCATTGTCTTTTCGTATCAATTTGATATTTTTACAGCACAATGGCTTCCAGTCACAGATCAATTCCTATCGCAGTTTATGAAATTCTCCAAAGCAAAGGTTCATAGAGGGAAATCCATTGATCAAGATTCACATGTAGGAAACATGATGCTACAGTTCAAGCTTCAATGTGTCAATGATTTGATGACTGATGTGGTTTATGATGTAGACGGCATAATGTGAACGATGATTGTCGTCGGCATTCATTCAATCCCACGAACGAGCGTGTCAGAAACATTGCATTGCAAAAAATATATGACATTTATACATATTTATAAGAAAACCATATAAATAAGTTGCGAGTAAACTTGAACTAGAATAAATAAATAAAATTGGCACATATTTTTTACAAAGAAGGAAATTGTTTGCTCATCATGCACTTAAACTAAAATTAAACCAGTTTTATTGAGTTATGTGACTATGATGAGTGTAGAGTACAACTACATTGTAAATTATATTGCAATACAATTTAATTATTTATGATTTCGCAGTAAGCTTGGTGCATTTATTACACGAATCATCATAATGCAGTTGCTACGAATTTGGATTGACGCTAGACACTGCTTACCTACTTGATGTTTCCTGGTGAAACGTTACCTGATCTGTTGTCGTTATAAATATACATACCGGTATACATCTACTATTGACTACAGCCCGACGATGTAATCATCAACAAGTTTTACTTTCATACAAGACAGCTTTTTGAGTTTTCCATTTTATAGCCTTGGCAAGTCTGTATGAAATACATACATACCTAAATGAACTACATATAAATATTAACAAAGATTATTCGCTATATTGTACACCATTCCATGGATCATCCACACACCTCTTCTGCCCTGTGTACATTTCCAGCGACAAGGGCCTTCATTGAAACAACGAGCTATTATGTACATGATTCCGGCAATCTCGCAAACCATGAGCGTTCAATGTCTGTGGACGTCAGTGACTATGTACCACCACATCTTCGTGATTTTTACTTGTTATGGATAATAAAGCTATTTCACCCATCCTTATAATAGCAGCGCAGTTATGACTGTCGCTTTAATTGCCATTTGTCAGGCAAACCAGTCACATCGTTTCTCATCTCCTCGACTTTGTTTCAAAGTTTATTGAACGAATAAAACTTTAGTTTCAGAATTTTGCCTACGCATTAATAATTCAAAACATTTAATTGCGGATCTGACCGGTTCATCTAATTGAGTGTTTAGTGTTTCGTTTAGAAAGTCAATATTCGATTAATAGCTACAAATAAGAATTAAACATTTCTTTCAAAATTTTACTTATTTCTCGAAAGTCAAAATGAACGGTTTTCTCAACGGACTTCCTCCTGCGGTTTACAGGGTAAGTTGTTACACAGATTTTTAGATATACTTTTACAGATTTTTAAAGCATCCATCATCACATACAAAACTCATATAGTGCATACAAAAGTTGGACTCTACAAGATAAGGCTTAATTCTATCAGATTCTTAAGTACTCTAATTTGAAATCCGGATTATGAATGATTTATTACTCCATTAAACCATGTCAAGCTCCATGATCATGATTGATGTACATGTATCGGCATGTCAAAATTAAATATTTATTACTACATGCCGATGCGCGATGTAAATGCTTCAATTAATATGCACTAGTAAAAGCCAGTCAGCTAAAAGTTTTATTACGGTGAAGTTGTAGAGTAAATAGGAAAATTACTGGAAACATTAATACGCTGTATTGTCAGTACAGGAGTCCTGTAACAGGACACACGTGGAAAGGTTATCCATTCGCATTTTGTATCAAGAGTTTTGAGAATGCATACATAAACAGCAACGTGTTTTTAAGTCAACACGGATCTGCTGTTATCTTCATTTTAAGTTAGGAAAAGCGAATTGGTGGTGGGCGCTTGCTTGTAAACTGATAGCTAAATCGAGTGAGCAATTCCACTGTCATTAACAAATAAATATAAATTCATAAATAGCATTTGCATAATAACACGGTAATCGGAATAGTTTCTTAACCCTAGTAAAAGCGATTGAGTGAATTTCGCTCGTATTATGAAATAATTTATGTAAATAATTCAAACATACAAGTCTCTGCGGTATAAAAGTTCATGAAAATGGCTTGCTAACTTTTTATCATCATTCTTTCATATGCATCCCAGATATGAAAAAGAACCTTGAAACTAAAAGTATGATCAAATTGGGCAAGCCTCTTAATTAAACCAAATTCTTGTATTCATGGAACTCCTTTTCGAATCCATTGTGCACGTGGGGGCTAGTATCTAATCGGCAGGGTATATGAAATATGAATTATGTAGCAATCTGGCATTGTTTTGTCACATGCACAGTCAATGAACACTGGGAATGACATTTGATTGAGAGCATGTTATCAACATTGGGTTTTCCGAATACTTTCGGATATTGAATCTAATTGAGCCATTTGTGAGTCTGGATTACTATGCATGTGCCTTATATCCATGAACTGCAATAAAGCTGTCGAAACTGGACTTGTCAAATAAACTTTCTTACGGACAGCGTTTCATGATTCTCAACTATTTTGCAGACCTAATGGTCTGTTGTGGTGTACTCAGAAATGTTGACGATGATGAGCTTCAGAAATATGTAATGTATACCAATATGTATCCACAATGATGAGACTTGCTACATAGGTCTTTGTGACGAGAGATATAACATACGGATAAAGTGGTTTTCATGATTTATCCATTGGAGATGCACACACAGACGTATGCAAATCTCTGCAAATAAATAACACATGGGTACAAAGCAAAAAACAACTGGAAATCAGCTTTCCTTTTCATCATGAAGTGAAGACCTGTTCTATGAATTTTTTCTCCTAATAATAGCACTTTAATCCTATGCATTACGTTGCATTACATGTTCAGGTGAATGCTCCATTGCTCCTCCATGCATTTCAACCACGCAAACAAGTTGTGACCACAAGTTTTGTAGGTTTTCGTCCGAATTCATCATCATCATTCAGTAGTCTGCAAAAAGCCTTTGGGGTATGCAATCACAATCCATCACTAGCCGGAACAGAGCACTAAGATATATTCTAGTTGCAATTAGTGTTCTCTTATTTAGTTGCTATTTGTCAGGCATACAGTTTTCATCACAGGCACTATCATCTCTCATTTCGACTACAATGTTCCAGGTCAGTATTAATTATTTTATTTTTGATATTAATACGTCCCATACGTCACATATTATATAGCATGGGACACAGGACAGAGTGCTTTTAATTTAGCATAGTTTTTGGCTATCCTACTCCCAGCAAAATGGCTCACTTAATTTCATTCCAGAGAAGTAAATCATGTTTAAAAGATAATGAATTACAGTGAAACCCATGTCTTAAAAATGATTAAGAAAGGATGTGGATGTTAAAAAGTGTTTAGTATGTGGTTGTAAGCTGCTGCTTAGGGAATATGAACGCATAATATACACTTCCTTTCCTGCATAATATCCTCTGTCAAAGTCTGTGTTGTGTTAGGACGAAAAACAGAGTTGCACGGAGCATGTGTGGAGTCTTTTTTAGACAGCCAGCCAGTTAAGGATCACTCCGGCTTTTACAAAATACCCTCAAGTTGTACAGCTGTGGCTCACAGTTTTTTTGTGACTGCAGCTCATACATGTAGTGTTTTGGTTGGCTCATCTTACTAATCATTACTGATTTTAGCCATGCCATAAAATTTCGTTGCCATAAAGCATTAACATGAATAAGAAATTAGTATTCTAATGGCCTCAGCACGAAGTAATGCAATAACTTCAAAAATACCGTTGACTAAATATTTGAGCTGAAGTGACCATTTAGCACACTAATAAATTCATAATGCTGAGAACGATGCTTTGAGAAAGAGTGAATCTCTAGGAATCTCAAATTGACAGTACATTTTGTACAAAGCTAATCTTTGTATAGCAATATAATAGTGAACTTTGCTTGCAAATACATAGGCAAAGATGCAAGCAGCTACCAACATTTTGGAGCAAAAGCATCACGTCTCAAGGGACTCTAGAGGACAAATCTTGGGTCATCTCAGAGGATTCCGAGGTTGCACTGTCTGGTTCACGGGTATGCAAAATATTTAAGTGAACTCAAGAGCTCTACGTTTTAATTGAGTGAGCAAAATTGGCATTTGACTGACATTTCATGTATATTATGGGCGTACACAGGATTGTCTGGAGCTGGGAAAACTTCCATCTCTTTTGAATTGGAGGCTTTTCTAGTGGGCCATGGAATTCCAAGCTATGCCCTTGATGGTGACAATGTGAGAGGTGGGCTGAATAAAAATCTTGGATTCTCCAAGGAGGATCGTGAAGAGAATATTAGAAGGGTTGCAGAAGTTGCCAAATTATTTGCGGACAGTGGAGTTGTAGCGTTGTGCAGCTTTGTTTCTCCATTTGAGAAGGATCGTGATTTGGCTAGAAAGATTCACGAGGAGTCTGGACTTCCATTTTTGGAAGTTTTTGTTGACACCCCACTTGATGTCTGCGAAAAGCGAGATGTTAAGGGATTGTACAAGAAAGCGAGGGAGGGGAAAATTAAAGGGTTTACTGGAATCGACCAGGCTTATGAGCGACCATCAAAGCCTGATATTTCAGTAAATACTGTTGGAATGGGTATAAAAGATAGCATGATGATGGTTATTGATCTTTTAGTACAAAAGGTGAGCTTTATTCATGCATAAAGAATTATAGTCACAAAGATAATTTATTATAATGTGAATTATATAATGGCCATCTTTGCTCCGTGATTATAGGGAATTCTTCCTTCTGAATTGAGAGCTGTGGATAGAGTGCCAGAGCTCTTCACTGATAAAACTCAAGAGCAGATCTTAAATGCTGTTAACGAAAGCCCTGCTTTGGAAATTACGGATTTGGATTTGCAATGGGTTCAAGTTTTGTCCGAAGGTTGGGCAACACCCATCAAAGGTTTTATGCGAGAAGAACAGTTCTTGCAGGTAAAGCTCGTTAATTATGTAAAATATAAGTGCTTGAAAATATATTTCGGATGCATATTATTATGTAATTTTTTTGATAAAGGTTATACATTTCAATGCGCTCGTTAAAGACGAGTTTGTTACAATGCCACTCGTGATTTCACTGCCAGTTTCCACCACTGATAAAGAGCGTCTGGAAGGAGCGACTCAAATTTGCTTGCACTACAAATCTAAACCCATTGCATTATTGAAGGATCCAGAATTTTATGCCCATAGAAAGGAAGAGCGTTGTGCCAGACAATGGGGAACTACATCTCCAAAACATCCTTATATCAAGGTACGTAACCGCGATGATGTAGTAAATACAAGGACACAAATCAATGCATGTGATTCATTATTGCAACACCTACTGCGTACTCTGTTTATATCATTGACCTCTTAATCACTGAACTGTCATTGAGCGACTAACCAGGTCAACCAAACAGCAGTGACACTGACACGGACTAACTGCACTAATAATAATAGAGAGCGCTTCGTTGATACATTTAACTGATACATTCATTCCATGATTTAACCTTGCTTTCTGAAGATGGTGCTTGAAAGTGGAGATTGGCTTGTTGGCGGAGACCTCGAGGTCTTTGATAGAATAAGATGGAATGATGGCCTAGATTCCTACCGTCTTACACCCAACGAGATCAGAAAAAGAATCGAAGACATCCAAGCAGATGCCGTTTTTGCATTCCAGCTGCGTAATCCAATTCATAATGGCCATGCCCTATTGATGCAGGTATGTTATTAAAATTTGTTGCAGATGCAAGGACATGTCCGCAGTTTTGAGAAAAGTCATAACTTTCATCAAAATGCTTGCCCATATTGTATTACAAAGTCTTCATTATTCCATTGCTTATAGGATACCCAAAAGAAACTTGAAGAAAATTATGGATACAAGAAACCAGTACTATTACTTCATCCGCTCGGTGGCTGGACCAAAGATGATGATGTTCCACTGCCAACTCGCATTGAGCAGCATTTGGCTGTACTGGAAGAAGGTGTTTTGGATCCAAAGCGAACTATTTTGGCTATTTTCCCATCGCCAATGATGTACGCTGGTCCAACTGAAGTGCAATGGCATGCAAGGTACAATCTTTATGTCGATTGCAGTATAATAAAAAGACGGACGGCAATTACTAAACTTTGCACGGCCGGATCGAATGATATTGTATTATATAACAGCTTTATTGATCCGTTTTGTAATTATCTGGAATTAGGTCAAGATTGAATGCTGGAGCAAACTTTTACATTGTTGGACGAGATCCCGCTGGGCTCCCACATCCAGAAATTCCGTCAACAGATCTTTATGATGCTACTCATGGCTCAAGAGTTTTAAAAATGGCTCCAGGTCTTCCAGGATTGGAAATTATTCCATTCCGTGTAGCAGCATACGACAAAACCGTAAAGAAAATGGCTTTCTTCGATCCCAAAAGGAAAGAAGAATTTGAGTTTATTTCAGGAACGAAAATGAGGGGTACGTGTTCACAAATACGCATGAATGAAATTGTTAAGATAACATGAAAATTTTACAATTATTATTATAAATTGTATTTCAGGACTTGCCAGATCCGGTGAACTGCCTCCAGATGGGTTCATGGCTCCAAAAGCATGGACCGTTCTTTCCAATTATTACAAAGGTCTAAGTAGTGGACTCAATACTAGCAACAACAATCACATTAATAATGCAGCCCGTTAAGTCTTAGGTTATCGCTATTTTTACATTGATTCGGGTACACAAGCCAGACAAAGGTTGAACGTGATTTTATTAATAAGTATTTATGGGCTCTTCTGATAACACTAAAGAATCAACTACACGGCACAGCCTTACAATCTATTCAAATACATTTGAACGCACGCATTCGTTTTAAACTGGCTTTACATTTCCATTTTTACTCTCTTTCCAACAATCAAAGGTGCGGGGCTTACCCAATTTATGAACACGGAATCAGTATAGTTTTAAAAATAAAATACACCGCTTGACTACTTCCACACATTTTGTTGGAGGTGTGATGTACATACGAGCAAGTATGCATCAAAATGTGCAATTTAATATTACATGCCACCATTTTACTGTATCAAATACTTATGGAAATAAATATGGATTCCATTAAATCCTCAACTTTTCATAATAATATATTTATTTAATATGCTTTTTACCATGTTTCTTTACATTGTACTTGTGCGTTTGACTAAGATATTACTGCCGAAATACATATTTACTGCATAAATTCTGGTTAAATTGCAACTACAGTGTTTGTAAAAGTTTTATCAAGTACTACAGAGGTAGCTTTTCAGTTATTACCGTGTTTCCAGTTACTAGATTTTAATCTGGGGAGTTTATGCTTTTCCGAAGGACCATTGGAACATCAAAAAACAGATTCAAATGAGCATTCGCCACTAGATAAATACTTGTAGAAAACTCTTGATACTTTTCATGAGCAAATTCCCGAATTTCATTCCAAATTTGAGAGATAATTGAACTTTTCACCATCATTTCCT
>LJIJ01001591.1:0-40528 GCA_001718145.1 Orchesella cincta
ATTATTATTTATTTATTCGTACAAGAGGAACCCTTTATAAGGCAAATTACTCCTCAGGAAATTTTTACAGGTCAGAAAAAAAACATTAGTCAGATAGATAAGTGTCATTAAAGAATGCAACATGGTCAATACAAGATAGACTACAAACATTTTGATCAGGATTGGTAATTCAGAGATTTGAAGATCAAGAAAGTGTTTTAGAGATAGTTTTGAGAATTTTTTCATATTACAGTTTTTGTATTCTGCAGGTAAGCTTATCCAAGCTTTACTCGCAATATATTTATAGGAAGACTTACTAATATCAGTATCCGTTGGGTTTACATATTTTTTGTTTCGTGTTACACGGTAAGTTGGGTTATCAGTAGTAAGATAGTTATTAAATATGGTTGGACAGTTTCCTTCCATGATTTTGAAAGCAATTTTACACAGTCATACAAATGCTTTAAATTTACAATTTAGCCACTTCAGATCATTACACATTTCATTTGATATGCTATCATATTTACCTTTATTTAGAACAAATTGCAGCACGACGATAGGTTGTTTATTCTTTTAATGTGAGTTTTGTTACCGTTGAACCATACAGCAGCACCATAATTAGTATAGGTAATACACATGCTTTGATTAACATATCACGATTTTTTCATTAAGACATTTTCTTAAGCTATACAAGGAGGAAAGGCAATACATGAACTTCTTAACGGTATTATTATAGTGTTGGTCCCAGCTGAGTTCATTGTCATGGTTAGGCCTAAGATTTTAAGCTTGTCCACTAGACGGATACATTCATTTCCAATCTTTAAAGTTACGGAATTACATACATCGTCTTAATCGAGTATTTACAGCTTATCATGTATTCAGTTTTACTTATATTTAGTTCTAGCTTATTATCAATCAACCATTTGTTCAAATGTTCCAAATCTTTATTTATGTTGTCTACGCACTCTTCAAGATCTGATAACTTGCATTTAGCTAGCAGTGACGTATCATCAGCAAACATTACGGTTTTACAATATTTAAAAATGTCCGGCAGATCATTTATCATTAGACAAAATAACAAGTTTGAGATCGATGAACCTTGCGGTACGCCACATTTTGTACTCTTAGTATCGGATATTTCACCATGTAGTGATACAAACTGTGACCTATCAGTAAGTAGCGACTCAATGAGCTCAGTGTCAATATTGTATTTTTTGAGCTTTTGGAATAGAATAGGCCGATCAACCTTGTCGAAAGCCTTCCGGAAATCTAATGCAATGACAATACAAATCTCATTGTCATTCAAAGCATTACTAATAAAGTCATGAATATATATTAGTGCATGCGTTGTTGAGTGGTTTTTCCTAAAACCGAATTGCTTGTCTGACATTATTTTATGTGTGGAAATGTATTCATTCATTTGAATAATTAGACATTTTTCAAGTAATTTTAGTTGAACTGGCTGAATTAAAATAGGTCTCAGGTCATTTGGAGACAAAGGTGTAGGAATCTTTGCAATAGGTACAACTTTAGCACATTTTAAATCTTGGGTATTTGCTTGTTTAAAATTAGAGAATTGAAACATTGTAACAAATTATGCATGAAGTTTGACGAGTGCATACACTTATCAAACATTTGAGGAGATACCGCCATAGTGTCTTCAGTAGACGAAGATTTCTTTTTTGTTAGCTTCCAGGCATGCTGGAGCTCATGACGAGTAATTTGCCTGAAGACAAAGTTTTCAGGTTCATTGCTGGCTCAAGAGGTCTAGCAGGTAATTCTGCATGAGAATCATTGCTGCTACATGGGGAGACGATATTGACAAAGTAGTCATTGATATCGGAAGGGCTTATGTTAATTTTTCCACTATGGGATTTTTTGTTATGAACCTTATTAAGCCCTCTCCAGAAACCATGTCTGTTTATGTATTGACCAACTTCTGCAGCAGTATCAATAACGATACGTTTCTTCACCTCACTATTTATTTCATCATAAGAAGACTTATTACTTATGGACGGAAATCTCTTAAATGCTGCACTTGCAGCTTCTCGTCTTGCTATCATACATTTTGTTACTTTTGAGACATATTTTTGGTGTTCTCTAGGATAAAAAGATTTGCATTTGACAGGTGCAAGAGAATTGAAAGTTGCATTAATATTGCTTGTTAGAATACGTACATATTCCTCAGGTGTTAAGTCGTCTGGTAATGGTCGAAAAAATGCATCTACTTGTTCTTTGCGAATGTGTTTTATGCTTCTAAATTTTACAGTAGTTTTTTCAAGTTTTTTTCTTTTCAGTTGGAATTCTACGTAGATTAGTTTATGGTCAGCCAAATGGGCTTCAACTACACCATAAGTTGATATGTCAGACTTCTTACAGATTATTAAGTCAAGGATATTCTCACCACGAGTTGGTTTATCAATAATCTGAGAAAGGTCATACTCACCAATAATCTTATTCAGCTTGTTAACATAATTGTTGCGGAGGTTAAAGTCTCCTAGAACGAAAAGACGAGTTGGTATTCGTTTAGTAAGGAGAAAAGCTGCTCTATGTAATTATAATCATCAGCCAGAGTGGCCTTCTGATAAATAGGATGCGATATATGCATGCGACGATAAAGCTTTTGTTAAATCCTACCTGACATTTTAAAACAAGAGTTTCAATGTTAGAATGGTCATGCATAGTACCTATGTCTAGATCAATAATATTAAATTGTTCACGTACAAGTATAAGGATGCCACGTTTATGTGGACCTGCGTCTCTCCTAAAAGCATTGTATCCAATATAGGGAATAAAATTGTACTCTGGTTTAATACAAGATTCAGTAATACATAAAATATCTAGGTATGATTTGCTAATAAATGCTGAATCTCAAAGTATTTGTTGTTAACTGACTGTGCATTTATATGAGCAATTTTCAAGATGCGATTATTAGTATTATGGTTTGGTTTATCATTAAAATTAATGTTTATTGGTTGGGTACCTATTTGTCCCCCACGGGAGGCTGCTTGTTGAGATGACAGTAGGACTTGTTCTGCGCTGCTCCAAAAAAGGGTTGAGAGGGAGAGATTGTTCCAGAGGTCATAGGTTGATATTCAGGTACATTTGATTGCAGACTCTCAGGGCTGGATTCAGTTATGATTTGGTGGTGGGTGGAATTACTGCGAGTAGATGAATTTGGATTCATGAGTGCTGGTATTGGCAATGGATGTAAAGTTGACCTCAGGTCCTGCTGGAAGTAAGTTCCTCTGGATGTGCTAGTCGAAGCGGTTGGGTTCATTCTATTTGTGTTGTTGTATCGGGCTTGGTTGCTATTTACTCCACGATTTGAATGATATTGAGACATCCTGTGGGGAGGGATTTGTTCTTCAGTAATTTCTCCGTGCATAACTGTGACAAGTTTGTTTTCGATTGCGATTTGTTTTTTGAATAGGTTGAGGAGATTTGCTCGTTTGAGTTTTTAAGGGCATCATATCGCATCTTTAGTAAAACACTGTTGTCTTTGCGGGTCTCGTATGCCAGGTCTTCATTTAATACAATAGGCTTTGGTAATTGCTTCCTGCTTTGATAGCATTGGTCACGCGAATCACAGTTTTTGAAAATGATTTTGACAGGTCTCGTTGTTGCTAATTTAGGTTTCCCAATTCTGTATGCATTTTGGATATCGGGTCGATATTGGATTTGCTTTTTTGATTGTTTCCACTATTGCTTTCTTTAACTTTGCGCTGTCTTCGTTTGGCACTTCACTGAGGTTTATCATGATAAGGTTTAGTTTGTGCATTTCGTAGTAAATGCGTTCACGTTCAATTTTGATTTGTTTGACATCTGATCAAGGTCGGATACGCGGATTCAAGGGAGTTGATACGATGATTATGATCAGATAAGTTTTCACGGAACTCGTCTTTGAATCGTCAATAGATTTCTGGATGGAGTCTTTGCACTCAGCAACGTTTCTTTCAACATTGTCAACACAGGTTTTGAGAGAGTCATTTTTTGCCATAAGGGCATCCAGTTTGTTTAAGATGTCGGTAACAGGAAGTGGCTTGGGTTGAGCTTTTCGGTTTCGTTTATTTCAGGTCTATTTTCAGAAACATCGCTAAGGATTTCTGGACTCTGTTGTTGCTTTGGACCCATATTATGAGTTGTATTTTAATAGATATATTTATTTATTTAAATGAAGTAAAATGTAAGGAGAGATAAAACGGTTCTAGCTTGGGTATGTTAATGATTTAATACAGAGTAGAAAAAATAAAAATGTACAAGTGGTTCAAGGTACGTGTGCTCAGACTGACAGCTAGAACAAGAAAATGAATTATTATTACTGAAAACCCTTTACCAATTGACATGAAGTATAATGATGGACACAGGCTCGCAATATTTCTGTACTCACTTTTAATGATCGTGTCTGCAATTGGGAATCTTACTGTTTTTTCTGCAATCGTAAGGTATTTCAACTGAACTTAAATCCGGCAGGTCTTACATATACCCAATCGATACCATTTCCAAACTTATTTGCTTTTTTGCAGACTTTCTAGGAAAGGAAAACTTAGTCGAATCAATGTACTTTTGCTGAACCTAACAATAGCCGATCTAATTGTTACTTTTATTATGATGCCCCTTGAGGTAAATAGAAGTTGTTTTAAGATTAAAAAATGTGCTGCTGAACTATTACATTTCACATTTTACATATCCAACTAGTGTTGCATAACTTTTCTTGCATTTTAGATCGCATGGAGCAGAACTGTGTCGTGGCAAGCTGGAGATACAATGTGCAGAATTATGTCTTTTTGGCGGATTTTAGGTCTGTATCTAACAGGGAACATCCACGCTTGCATTGCTCTAGATCGATACTTTGCTGTGATGAGAGCAACCAGAGTTCCAAATGATGGAAGGAATCGGATTATCATAATGCTTGTTGTTGCATGGCTTGGGAGCATCGCATGCAGTTTGCCCCAAGTGAGATTTTAAAACGGGTAACGTATTTTCAAGAGTTTTGTAAACTAATAAAATGTTTTTAAATCAACGCAGTCATACATCTTCCATGTGGAAAAGCATCCTGAGTTCAGATGGTACGAGCAGTGTGTCACGTTCAATTCATTTCCATCGCCGAGGATTGAGCTGACGTATAACCTAGTTAGCTTCTTTTTCCTCTACGCGTTGCCGTTGATCATGATCATCTTCTGCTATGCCTGCGTTCTGTGCAAGATGTATAGATCAAATCCAACAACAAAGAATGGTTAGTTTCCTTCATTTTTAAACCACACATTATTTTATATTATCCTGAAGGCACGTTTTGCGTTAAAAATATATGATTTTGCACACCTCCCACAATCAGATGAGGGGCGTGCAAGATCAAACATTGGAGCACTTGGCCGTGCAAAGTCACGTACTTTGAAGATGTCATTGGCAATTGTTATAACGTTTGTCTTCTGTTGGTCACCCTACATCGTGATGTCCATTTGGTAAGAATTATATGCACTTGTAAAATATATGGTCTTCCTCTGATCTAGTTTTGGACAGTGGTTTACACCACTGAACGGTTGTTTACTTTAGGTACTGGATTGACAAGGAATCAGCTCAACTTGTTGATCAACGGGTGCAGAAAGGATTATTTTTATTTGCTTGCCCAAACTCATGTGTCAACCCAATAATTTATGGAGTTTTTCATTTCCGGTCGGCTAGAAGCTGTTGGGGTGTCATGAGATTTTTCACAAAAACACAGCCAGATTCCGGGAGGTAGACCAGCTTCCGTAGTTACTCTAGATCATATACCCATATAGGAGTTTTAATAATGGAATCTCAGTTTTATATGCTTGGTCTTTGAATAAACATATATAGATCTAGATAAAAATTGTCATAATAATAGAGTTGCTGATATATATAATAGAATGACTTTTTCTTCGAAGAATGAAATAAATTAATTTAAATCTACTCTAATTTGGTATTTATGCTGCAACTCATTTTTCAACTTTAATACTTTTAATACCCTTCATCGCTGTTATTTTCGTGTCACACAAATTATGCTTTCAAAGTAAAACTGGGTGAGATATAACTTTCTCATAACTTTCAGCAATGAGACATTGGTAATCATTAAAAAATCTCCTTGGCATGAAAAGCAAACCAATTTTGAAGCACCTGACTTTGTGAAACTAGTAATAATTATGCATCCCAACCAGAAGATTTAACAAGGGCAGCCTTCCAATAACAATTTTAGGTTTACTTCAAGTCAAGTTTTGGTTCGTGCAAATAATTATTTATAAAGACTTTTTTGTCAACGCGCATTTTCACTACTGATTTATGAAGAAGGTCTACTCACTGAGCTCGGCAAAAAGTTGTCCTTGACTTCTCTGACGTACTAAACATCCTTGGTATTGATGTCGTCAAATTTGACAAACATGCTAGCTCCCTTTTTGGCACACATTTCCTGGAAGTTGCACCGTTCTACTGTCACATGTTTTGACATAAATTATGAGTAGGATGATTATCACAAGCTTGTTGAAACGTACAGTAGTAAAGTTTGTGACATAATAGGGCTTAAAGCTCTTAAAAGGAAGTGCAGTTTTAAATTTCTCTGTCAAAGTTACGAAACTCACCAAAATTTAAGGATGTGTTAAAAAGGAAAGCTTACTGCTAAAGGAAATCCTGGTAGTTTGCTCAAATTATGCAAGTAATTTTCACAATATTAGCAAACGTTATTTACACTTCCCGGAGAAAATGCGACAAAGGTTTGTTGTCCTTTTTGCATTCTTAATTCAGTATAATCCTTGCTCAGTTGGAAAAGCCATAGTGCATTATTCGACGTGTTTGTGTAATGAGTCTGCTTGGAAAGTTTGCGAAAAAGACAGGAAGTAATTACCGGTTTGCTAGTCTCCATGATAAAATGGTGTTCCCAGAAACGGAGACAAATTAGGCTGTCCTGTTAAAGTATGAAATTTCATTTCTTTCCAGATGAGGTCTAAATATGTGTCTAAATAAATATGAGTACATTTCCACAGTTGCAAGCAATGCAATTAAAAGGGGTGTGTTTTAAATTTTTTACTTTGTATAAATCGTAGGCTTCATGTAACGTTGTACATATATTTTAATTAGTACTTCATAAATTTATAGTTCTGCATAAATATTTTATGCATGAAAATATTTGAAGTGGTCATTTAGAACATAGAACTGCTTGTTTAATGCTTTTGAAATGCATCTCTATTTGTGCATACATGTAAGATATAATGTATATATATATAAACTCAAGTTTCATCATGAAAGTTCAAGAAAAACCAAACACCATCCAGCGGAATAATTCTAGTTCAATGAGATACGAATTAGCAATTCATTGTTTCAGTTCCACGAGGAAATAGGATGATAACAGTGTTCAAAATTTACTGGCAATATTGGTATTTTGCACTGGCTGGTTATAAATCCCAATTATCGCCATCCTGCACAGAGGATGTAATAAATTAAGTAAACAATATTTATAGCTAACACTCGCATAAAAATACTAAGAATCAAAGTGAAAATTTGAATGAAAACCTGCTTTTAGTTTCGAGTGAGAACGACAACTCAGGTTTGATTGTTTATAAAACGAGACGAATTTTTTGCAACGAATGTAATAGTCACCAGCTTTAATCAGATTAAGTTATTACGCCACTACAGTTTACTTTAGATTCTCAAAGAGCTTTCCACGCCAACACATTTCAACAAAACCACAATTAATCCAATCGCATGCGCTTGAATTACCAAGATTTTGTAACGAACCAATTCAAGTTAGATTTCCAATTAGAGGCTAAAGTATTTTGCAAGCCTTATAACTGATAGATAGAGGTAATATATTTTGATGTTGTGCTCATCCCTTTTTGAATATATGTAGTTGAATCTGAACTAAACATCAAACAATTGCATTTTAGGATTATCACGAATGTATGACGTACCTAACTTATCAACATTATAGTTAAGCGGATGAAAACTCTATTGCAATATGACAGCTTTATGAAAAGTATGCTTAAAAGAATACGAAACAGACTGATTTGCTAAAAGAAAGATTTACCTTTTAGAATAAATAAATAATAATGAACTTAATTCAATCTTCATTCTTAGCAGTTTATTTCATATAAAACTAGTTGTCTTTCATTACATTCTTTTAATAATCTGAATGGTTGTAGCTCAGTTCTTTCTTTGTTGAAAAACTTAACAGGAAAAATTCAGAATCAGTTTCAACTTAGATGGATATCTAAGGTCATACAGGAGGATATATTGTTACACACGCGATATTGATGAATATGTAATGGAAATTTAATGAATTTGCACATTTAAACACAGCCTTAAAATACCACTGCGATTTATTAGAAAACAAATTAAGTTCTTTGCATTATCTGCCCCTTTAAAATGTCAAAATTCAATAATAGTACAAGTCCTTAAAATTGTAAAACATTTTGACTTTCGTCTCGGAAAATAAAACACGTACATATAAGTTGGAGTATGAAGACTTTATTATGTACAATGAAAATTACAAGGTTGTTCATATTTTAAAAACTTCACCGACTACATGTACTTGTAGCAAATTTACAACTGTTAATCTAATAATTTGCAGAGTAATGGACAACAGAAATATTAAATTAAACAACTATTGCATAACTATTTGTCAAAATCAGTCTACAGAATAATTACGCATATCTGGACTTTAGCAAATTTTATAACCATTATCTGAATACTGATAGTAATTTTTTAACATCAGCTGAGAACCAACCTCAGCAGTTCCAGTTGATGAATTTTATAGCAGATTAGTAATAAATGCACAAATTTCACACATGAAAGGAAATTGTGAGTATAAGCGAATACAGTTTCAATTGCCTGCAATGGGAACTCTATTGTAATTGCTTTTGATGTAAGGTAGATAAAGGGCTTACATTGTATATAGGGAATCCCTAGTTGACCTTGGTAGGAAAAGTCATTAATTTTAGTCCATATAATGTAACCTTCTTTTCTCCTGAACACTTCAATTCACGTATGAGGCATGCCATAATGTAATCCTTTATTCTATTTTGTCAAGATAAAAGAAAGAGAACCGAGTAGTTTCAATTTGAATCATGTTAAAATTAAAACACGATGCAGAGGACAAAACCACACATTTCTACACTTGTAAATCCCAAAAGGTACTATGCTAAAAGTTGGTCAAGGAAAAACATGATTCACTGCAGCAAGCAAAAACGCGGTTTTGAATAAAGCTTTGCTGTTTCTGTCGAGGAATAATTAACTTGAATTGCGGTAGGTGATTAAGGACGGTACTAAACGCGTGCATTACTTGAATGGTGAATATGTAATCATTTTACACCATTTGAGATATGACCAATTTCTTTCGAGTCTGATTCTAACAAAGGGGGTTTAACACAGCACGAAATAATTAGTTTGGAATCTAACTTTAAATTTGATTATTTACTGCAAACTTTAATAAATAAGCTTATTTGTATTTGTATTACAATAATTCCAACTTTGAAGAATGCCAAAAACAGACGTGGAACACATCTAATCGCGTGGCACGTTGATATTGAACATTTTGTGCTACTCTTGAATTCTTTGTAAGCTCTAAACATTTCACGGAAGACGCCATTTATTTCGTTGCATGTTATTTTTATCTCTTTATTTGGAAGTATAGTTTATTTACACCTAACACCTTAACCTAACCTTAAATTTCACAAAGTTCAACACTGAAGCTTGAATAAAACACAGAACTACTAAAAGCAGTTCATTAGACTTCCCATTTTCCGGGAAGAGTCAATATCAGAAGCAGGCTGGAGTTTGACACTGTTGCGTTGAACAGTAGAGTTTTAATTTCTTCGCCAGAAATGACAGCTTTTCTTGATTACCGGAATATTTTTTTACTTTGAGGCAGCTTCATCCAACAGCGTTTCTGATTTTGACCTGCAAAAATTTTAAGCATGTGTTTTCTAATTTAAAAAAAATGAATTCGTGAAATATATTGACTCATGAGTAAATGTAATATGTTGGGGATAAACGCCATTAAAACTACACTCTATCAAACTTTCTGTTTCTAGTCAACGTGTTGGGAAAACTGATCTGTATTTTATTGCTGATAGTTTAAGTAAATAACATCATTATATGAACCGTTCATATTTGAAGAACGAGTCAAAGTTAATGTAGAACGTAAGCAAACACCACAGCAAAACAAATAATCCGGTAACACCAATTCCTAATAAATCTGCGAGGGCTTTTTAATGTGTTGAAAACGTTTCAGCTAATATGACAACTCGAGGGTATTTCGTATTGCTTTGAGTTTTCGAAATTGAGATTTTTCTTACAATTTTTAAACATGAGCATTGAAAAAGCGTTGAAGTAAGCGAATCCACTTTTCTTGTTGCTTTGAAGGCTACGTTTGGATGACATGTCAACATAATAACAATATTCTAAGAAACTTTTATTCGAAAGTTGACAAATATTCAAGAATACGGTTAGACAACGAGACTGCAGCAATTTATTCCTAGAAAATCCCTACATGACCCTGAAAAAGGGAATTTTATACATTATGCCTACTAGCATTATACTGCGTTATATTTTATTCCTATTACACATTATAATGTCTCCTTCACACAAAGACTAACTGATACACTTTTACTACATAATAATTGCATATAGTTTACATGCCTGCAACCACAGGGGGATGGGAGGATATACTATACTCACAAGCCGTGTAGCAACGAGCATCACTGTAATTCGATTCATGTCATTTGAAACTCTTATTGCTTTTGTCGCAGTGAAGTATCTGTTCAACCCAATACATACGTAAATATTTCCGGATAAATCCAAGCTAATGGTCGAAAAATGACATTGTGCAACACTTTACTTTAATTTCCCATAAAAGGGGTTTATGCCTTGCAATCTGGAAAGGAGGCATATTAAAAACCAGTTTTGATTTTCGTTCACCGGCAGTGGCATCGTAATAAATGTGACAATTACGGTGACTGTACAGTTTAGCAAGAGAACGTTAATTAGGAGTTTTTCCTTCCTTGAGAGTCTGCAAATGTGATAAGCAAATTTTGGTAGCAAAACTCCTTACATGCATCAAGTAGGATTAAGGCCTATCTACATTATTTGCTTGAGTCAGCGGTTGCTTTAGTAAGAGAAAACTTGAAGTAAAAGGTCACTCAAGAAGGTCATATAGGAACCGTATACACATAAATTACTTCAGGAAGTAAACAGGAACCCGGTGTACAGTGATTTTTTAATGAAATTAGATTCCCCCACAGTAACTCCTCACTTTCGCCAACCAAGCAAGGGTGAGGCCTGCTCAAGCGACCAAATTTGCCAAGCAACTTACACTTGCTCAAGCAACCTGAAATTCTAATTAGGACCCTTCTACACTATCAGAAAGTTCCCTTGCTTGAGATTTTCGTCTTACTTAAGCAAGTAGTGTAGATAGGCCTTTAAAAGTAATTAAAAAGGAACTGCTTAGAATTAACCTTACGATATTGGCACACCAATTGATATTTTAACTGCTGCTTTAATTGGGGGACATAGCTACAAACTTGATTTCGTGTGAAGTGACTTTTCGCAAGTCTTGTTAGGTTAAGAGTCGGATGTCTAATGTGATTGTGTGGTACTTATTTCAAGGTAAAATCTTAATAACTTAAAAATTATACTGTTTGAGTTGCATTGACTGTAAATTGAAATCACGTTTTCTTATTGGAATACCAGTATTAACAGCGTAATGCATCAAATGAAAACAAGAATTCAACTGACTTGAAGCACATCTGTCAACTTTCACGATTTCTGAATAGCACATACAGCTGTAGTAACGTAATATATATTTATTACATCCTCATATTCCTTGTACAGGGTTAGATAAATGCTTTAAATGTCGTGCAAAAATTTACGAATTCAGAAAGCAAACTTCAATTTTCAGCACTCACCAATACTCTTTCACTGTCGTCTTCTACCGTAAAATTGTACCACTTTTGCTACCTACGCATTTGCTTGTTTACGTCACCATTTTTAAAAATCCGTTTCTTCAAATAAAAGATTCTATAGAATGGCCGTTTCAATTGTCGATTTTGTAACTTGCGCTACAAAGCAAATCATGATCTCTACATGATACAGTTTTCTCTTTGTATATCATTCACAGAAAAGCTCAGATGACATGGGAAAACAGACAATTCATGAGCAGATTTTGTTAAATGAGCTGTCTAACAAAATTCATATAACGTTTTTCTTTCTTACAACACAATAATACTTCAAAGGGTCAAAGAAAAAAGGGATAAACATAAATATTCCTCTTAGCCCGATAGGACAAAGTTAAGTAGGTCGTTCATAAAGATTGAGCGAGAAAGGACACGACAGACAGCCTTCAAACAAGTCAAACAAGATGTATTGGGGCTGTGTTTTCCAGATTCCTATGATGATTTTTCCTTTGATCCAATACCACTGTCTGCGCTTTTTAAGGGCACGTTTAGGTTGAAGATTTAAAGGAAGCGACTTGAATTCATATTCAACGTGTAATACCGTTGCACATCATCGGTAGAAGCTTGAGGTATATCTCGACATTTATGTACTTCATAAGCAGGTATCTAGAGACTGCTTACAAATTGCAAATCTAAATAGTTGTGAATTCGTGACCTCTAAATGCAAAATGAGAGAAGCCGTAAATAATTATTCTATACACTAAGAGACTTGAGGAGGACAAAAAATTTCCAAATCATTAAAAAACATGTCGAATTAATCCCAGAAAGCGACAGGCCTACGAAACATTCAATGGCAGTTCCATTCTATAACGTCTGATATATGATGATTTCATTTTTGTAACTTTTATTATGTTTTTGTCTATTTAATTGTAAAGTTTTGAGAAAGAATAACCTTCGATTATTCACTGGATGGAACTGACGTACATACAAGCATGCTTTGGTTAAGTATACTCATCCATGGAGCTAAAAACTGGTGTCCCTTTTCACTCTGCTGCATGTTTAGTGACCATTACGTGAATTCCTAGTCAACAATTTAATGAGAAATTTTCCAAATTTTATTTATTTAATTATGCATGTGTGTAATTTCAACGTTCTCCCTCTTTCTTGGATGATTGACTATGCTGCGAGTTTCCGCATAGCTCCACTTTCTGGTTTTCAAACAATAATTTAAACAAACGACAATACATTCGAACTGTACATGTATTACACACAATACTTACAAAAAGTGAATTAAAGGTATTAGCGTTACAGTCATTGGGTACTGTAATATTATAATATCGTTATTCATGCGGAAACAGAACACGTGGAGCTTTCGGCTGCTCTGATACATTTAAGCATGTTTTGTTTGCGTGACGAGAGTAGAGCGATGTATTTATTTTCCTTTTATTTCGGTAACAACACGATTCCACAGAAGTTTAGGTAACAACAACATTATTCTAAAAAATCTAGTGCCTAGAAATTTTCCAAACTGGGTTTGGTGTAATTTTTTACATATAAATTTAACTTATTGTGCTGCTAGATTCAAACAAGGGAAATACAAAATTTTATATAGGTTGCCAGTTGTCAATAAATTTTGACGTGGTGTATTGATAAATAGTTGCTACCGTGGAGTCCCATTAAAAAGTTACAATTAACCAGGTTGAAAAAGGGGGAAATATAATGATCAAATTAATGCAACGCACACGTTTGAAAATGGAACTCTAAAATGTAGTTATATACAAAATAATTATGCAAATGCAATGTAATCACATCATAATGCACTGTATTGATTGAACGCTATGTTATTACGAAACACATAACATTGCAAAACGAATTAAAAAGATGAAACCAAAAAGTACTATGAGAAAGCTGATATCTCATTACAATCCGGCTTGTGGTGGTCAAATCTAAACTCAGGTAGGTGTGTGTCACCAAACTTTTGAATTTTGAAGCTAACTAACAATATCCTCTCCGTTAATAACAGTATTATTGCATTATAGTGTATTTGCTTCATCCATTACTGTGAAACTGCATCCATAATGGTTGCAAAACTAAATCCCACAACAGCCGAAGGTCAAATTCAATACTTCGCTTATTGATACTGTATTTAGCATGCTTTTTAAGGTGTCACGTTGTTCATGCTGAGGTCTTGACGTCCTTGTCATTGTTTCCTGTATTTATACAGTTTCCATTACACCAGTCCTAAACCATATGCAACCAAATGCTACAATTTGGAAATGGACACATCTTCAAATTCCAAGTTTTCTGTTGTTTTGAAACCTTTTAAAATGGTGCGCCTACAATTAAACACAACTTGTGTAAATCTGTTCAATTCGTTTACTTCCTCGATGTTTACAGTTTTTGTGAAAACGCTTATCAAAAACTCAAACTGTTTACAGCCACAATTTGTGGTTAAGCGATTTTAGGGTAGATAGTTTTGTCTAAAAGAAACTTTTTCAACTTATAACTACTTCCTTTTCGAACTTTCAGAACAAACTCAATCGCGTTTGCCAGAATCTGTCCTCTGAGCACTGCCTTTGTCATTTAAACCAGAATTAGATTTATAAAACCCAAAGGGGAACAAGTCTTTGTTGTCTTGAGCAGTGCTTGTCATTGAGCTTCAATCGGTGAATTATTTACATAGTTTGCTTAATTAATTAGGAGATTTAACCACCAGTTGATTGTTGTTAACCTAAATAATTTGTAAAAGTTTGACCTTTACATAAAAAAGTCCTGAGAACTATTTTAGTCGTCGCCTATTACAAACCCTATGAAATAATAATTGGCTAAACCGGCCAAATAATTTTTATTCATTTGTAGACCTGTTTCAGGCTTCACAGAATTCTGATTCTAAATCTAAGTTTTAATTATGAGTTCCTGTGACTTGTGCAAAGTTCTGTCATGTTAAATGAAATTTGAATTTACTTTTGATCACTTTAATGCCTATGAGTAAACGTTTTTCGAAGAAGCTCTTTTACTTGTAGCAATTGGCCTGCTCTGCTGTTGTGAGTAACCAAAGGATATTAACAACAGGATCTAACATGTTTGAAAAAAGTAAAACAATATAAAACAAAATGTTGATCAGTAAACTTTCTTTTATCTCAACAAAATAGTAAAATAATAATAAAAAAATCCAAAACTTTGGTGCTAGCATCTACTCGAAAACTTTCCATTAAAGATACTAATTAAATACAAGACGCCCAGGATTCCACGAATTTTGATCTTTTAAATGATTTCAAATATTTCATAACAGAAATATAAAGCTATCGACTAACTAATCCGGCCGTTACACCCACATTTATTTGTCCGTATCAATCTATCTGCAATACCCCAATGGTTGAGATGGCTGAAGCACACGAAGTATAAGTCTCCAAGCTAGTTTAGAAACATCAAACAATGCTCGCGTTGGTTTTTGATATGTGCTAACGAGCAATCAATGCTGTAGACTGTGTTTTCCAAATTAGACGAGCTTGTATTGAGCGAATGAGTTCAGTAGAAGATAAAAGCAAAGAAGTGATGTTTCTCTTTGTTATTCATCAAATATCCATATCATTTCTAGTGAAATTAGACATGTTTAAGTGCTTGTAACCTCTTCTCTTTGTTGAATAAATGAACTGAGAAATATAAAGGTAAAATGATAAAATAAGATGGAAGAGGATTAACTATAAGAAGTAGCAAGGTTTTTTTGTGTTCCTCTTTTCTTTGAAATAAATGCTTATTCATAAAAGCTGCTTTCAGCATATATGACATTACGTTTCTTTCAAGTTTTCATTACAAAAAGTAAAGTGTTTTAGTGTCACCTTTTTATTACCACTAGTAGAACTAATATCAGACCTTGCCACGAAATACAATGCTTTGGGTGTTAATTACTTTTATAATTTTCTGTTTTGAAAACTGCATCATCAAGATCCAATTTATTTTTTTAATCTACGAAGGTTTACTAAACCATTTACTTTCTTCAATGACATATACAATAAATTTTTATTCGATGCACGTGGTAAATATCATTATCATTACATTAGTAATTTATACTCGATTAAAAATGAACCACTTAAATAAGATTACTTGTCATAATTGCTTTATTTCTGATTTTTCCCATATAAATGGGTAGCCATTACGTTTATTTTAAGAAAAATAACTACGACTATCCGATATCCACCCCAACCTACTCGATCTTAACTTAGAGTACTTGATAAAGGTAAGAGTTCAAGATGAAATGGAGGTTTTCAAGTGGAATCTCTCAAGAACTACGTTGGTTACAACGTATGCTATCGATCTGTCAAGTTTTTGAGCTTATGTTGAGCGTTAAAATGTTGTATCTCAATGCCAACGCAGCAGCTGACAACTTTAGTTTTTATTATCTATCAGTTTCAACTGCTCCATTTCGTTAGGAATTAACAGTCAGTGGACGCTGTAAACTGTAAATAATTCGTGTGCATTGAAAACGTGCTCTAATTAGTTACATCCTGACTATGACATCACAACGAAAGGAAAACGGGTTGTACTTGAACAACAAAAAAAGCAAAGTTAGAAACCCAGATGAGCAATAAATACGGCTGATGCGGAAACTCAAACATCAACCGTCACTGCTTTTACCATCTCGTTTTACCTAGAAGCCCTACCAGTGTTGTCCAGGTTCAGCAAAAATGATTTACATGTTGAATGATGAGCAAAGTTATATTTTCCAGTAGACGTATAATCAGCCCAATTTTGATAAAGTGAACTAAAATGATAGTAAGAAGCTTATCCGTGACTCACTAAGTGCTGAAATGCGACGAGTCTTTCATTATGGAATATGACTTTTACGAAGCATTCAACAGGTAATCTGTTTTACACGAATGTGGCTTATCCCACCTGAAGAAAGTTTTGGGTTTTTTTGTGTAAAAACAGTTGAGAATGGTGATGGCAGATGTTAAAAGTTTCTTTGTATTTAATGCATATACACATTTTCATTGAACAAGGCAAAGAGGTTCAATGGGAAACCCAATTTATTGCATATTATCATGTATCTGTGCAAACTTCAAAACAGCTTTAAACCATGTTGCACATTTTGTAAACCATTGGTAATTAAGAAATTCAAGGACGAAATGGCATGTGGTCTTTCTGCTGCCACAAACCAAAACCATTGTTGCTCTGGATGGAGAACAGAAATTGCCCACAGGAAGGTTATCCCCTCTCAGTTGCAAAATTCAGCTGGGGAAAAAATGGCCTTTAGGTGTCAAGCTTCCCAAGTACAACGAAGTGAATTAAATACACATACAGTAACCAAGTAGTTGTTAGTATTAAAATTGCGTTTATTTATGGTTCTACTTTACGGGGTAACAAAAAGAGGAGATGAAGCTAGCATGTGAAAGTAACGAGTTTGTATCCAAATTTTATTTAAAATGAGTCTTTCTAAAGGTGTGTACGGGTGCACTTGCAATTCAGTGTCTGACATGAAACATCCAATTAAGGTTTAGTCAAATTGACTTGTTTTTTTATATTTGATTGTTAGCTATAAGTTACATTGATACAACTACCTTTTAGCAAGACAAATTCGGCTATAATTGAGATGGACAATGACAGGATGGGCACACCACACCTAAATTGTCCGTAACAATAAAATCCCAGACAGTGTTTTTCATATTTAAATGTCAAAAACGTTTGTTATACCTTTTGGAATTTGGCATTTCAGCAATCTTGCAACAATAGAATAGAGGGCTGTCACTGTCGTATCGTCAAAGGGAACTGTCTACGGTTCTGGATGCGTTGAAATTTAACAACTCATGGAATTTCAAACCAAAGGTACATGACGTTGCATAAAAGCCAAGCAAGTTTTCATAGCATAAATTGAGAAAACTACAGCTATTGAAAAAGGCTTCCGGAAAAAGGTTATTCTACGCAGTTAAAGCCATAGTTTTTTCAATCCCCCAGCTTTCTAGTGAAAATCCTTTTCTTGAAAAGTCAATAAACTAATTTATATAATATTTTGGTTGAATTGGTGTGACAAAAAAGGAAAACCTTCACTCAATGGCATTGCCAGTCATTCAGACTCAATTTGGTTTCGTTATTACATAAAACGAACATTTTCTCTTAAGTTTGCCTTTCTTTATTTTGAAAGGAGAGCTTGTAACAGAACAGGCAGTACATCTGATCCATTCGAGTGAGTCAGTAGCTTCACAGCATGAAGTATGGGTTTGATACAAAAAAGGTGAAGTATTTAAAGTACTTATTGTTGAGTGGTTTACAATAACCGTAGATATATATGGAGAACGGAAGAAACACAATTGGTAAAAATAATTTAAATCTGATATTATAATGATAATAATAATATGAGACCCCAAATACAGGCGGTTTAATTCTGTAATAATATTTAAACTTGGGATTGGATGACTGCCTATAATGCTGGAAACTCTTCTACTTCCATCAGCCTTTTCGGATGGAAAAAGGCGCACCACTAGGAACCCAATATAAAAGGGCGATGAAAGAATTTTAACAGCATACGTGTATTGAACCCAAAGGGAGCTGCATTTTGGTGTATTGCAAAGTATCGATTTTTCAACATAAAAGTGGTACTCCCTAGACAACGGGAGAATTCATCGTACATTTACTCGTCGGTATCTTGTTATTTCAGTGTGAAAGAGCTTTGTATTTCTTTGTTCCCAATATTCATCCTACGCTTCTCTAACTGCTGGAGTTGGTTGGTATACCACGAAGCGAATGTAAATTAATCAAGTGCAGTTTCATGTAATACAAGACACTGAAACCCTATACTTCGAGACACACCAAAAATCAAATTTATTATGATATCACCAACGAGCGTGAAAGTTTTTTTAAAGCGGGTTTCACTCAGCACTTTGCCACTAGAACGCATTTCAAACTTTCAGATGAAAAGCAAAATACCTTTGGCATCAACATTACGATTGAATACGGAGATTGTTTTTCCATGTTTAAAATGCATGTACGTTAGTTCTGCCTTCTATGTTGAAATAAACTCAAAATGTGTGTTTTAATATTAAAACGTCAGTGTAATTTGATATTTTTGTTCTACTTTAAAAGAAGAACCTATCAACTCCTTCCAGTGACATGCTACAACTTATATTTTATAAATTATAGGCAAATTCACAGATTTCCCTCTTTACTACTTAATACACTTTGTATATCATCTTTTAACTGAATTCCTATCGGATGCAAAGTAGTTTTACTTTAGGTTTCTCAAGAGCGGCCTTGCCAGAAGCAACTGGGCGATTTTACTGATATTATTTAGCATTTTGATCCTATTTACGACTAACGCAATCGTCTTGGAAAATCAATAACTGGCCTTGCCAAAATTGGATTGAGAAATAAGGCGCTGACATTTCATTCTATTCCTGGCCTATAATACATAGATGTCCAAGGATCACACACCATTGCTCTTCATGTTGTGAGCTTTCAGGTGGAACACGCAGGATTCTCCCACACAATACAACAAAAATGTCGTGTAGGAGAAAGCTTAAGATTCAAAAGCCTCTTACTCTCCATCAACCACAGACTGGTCTAACATGAGAATCGGAAGAATTCTTTCGTACAAATCATTAGGTCACTTTTCTCCTCTCAACATGTTTAAAAAATTGAGCTATTTTTGTCATGCTTAGTGAAATCTGGATATGATAGACATTCACAAAGTACCGGTAAGCCAACTGTGAAGACAATATTCGGGAGATATGTGGGAGAAACTATAAGAAATGGATTGGAAAATGAATTGGGCTGAATTCAAGCAACCCATGTAGAAATCTTCCTGCAAATTCTATCCTGAATTGATAAAACGGAAATTTCCTTCAAGATTTAAGGTTAAACTCAGCTATTGAACCTATTATGTAATGTCATGATCAGTCTTTAGTCATGAAAAATTTTTGTATGTCTCCTCAAATTAGGATTTTTGATCTGTCTGAACAAACTACATATTGGACTTTTTCCTCTTTATATTTTATATTTGTGCTAATAATAAAAATTCACAAACTGTCTGATATGTATAGATACGGTAGAGTATTAATCATCCTATCTGTAAGTTTTATCACAATAGCAACTATTTCTTTATCAGAAGTTTTGACTATCTGCTTTCGAATTTCTTAAATTCGTTGGTTTTATTTAAACTGGTAAACATTTATACACAAACATAGGGGCATTTCTTTTGGATTAGCTGAACTTTATCTGTGCAAAACCATCACTTACTGAAGATTTACAATTAGGTGGCGAAGTCTTTCGTGGTCCTAATCGCTATAGTAAAAGTGATGTAGTATTTCTTTGAGATATCAAAGCCCCGTAAGAAAACAGGCACTAAATCACGAAAAGACGCAACATCAAACATTTTGTTGACATTTCATACAACCATGAGTAAAGCAAATCGGTGATTTGCTTTCTTCGGATGGATGGATGGTCATATATATTTTATACACTTGTTACTAATACTATAATAATATTAATAATAAATAATTAGTAAATGCATGTCAAGTACTACTACGTTAATCTCCAGGATTGCAAATATTGTAATAAAAGCATCGAAAGGCTTATGAATCATGTTAATAAACCTTGAAAGCCCAAACCAAATTGACGCTAAGAGAGATCACGTGGAGCATTCAGTTGTATTGACATTCTATTGTATGATTCGCTTGAATGAACCAAACATTTGAGATGACGCAACAGACTGCAAAAATCAAAGCATTTCATAAAATACACGTGCAGTTAAACATACAAAGAAAAACTTGCTTTAGGATATATTAAATTTCAGAATCAATGAATGATCTGAACAGAATGCAAAACGTCTCTGATTACTGATCATTTGCGAAATGCCGATTTCGTAAATTCGTGATAATGTGTGTTCCGTAACACAGCAATGACGTTAGAGAATGTAAAACAATCAAATTTTTATTACAACTTCCTCGTAACTATTTTCCTTAGCTGCAGCATCCGGATGCCTCAGATGGCTGAAGTAAATGTATGATTCATGGTATTGCAAACTCATTTAAAAACATCAAAGCAGGCTCAAGTGAGCTGGAAGCTGTAATTTTGTGTGTGATCGGTTGAGAAATGCTTTATAGACTGTGTTTCCTTGAAATTATAGTATAAAGTAAATGATTCAAGTGGAAGATAAGAAGAAAGAAGCACTTTTTTCTCTTTATCAAATATCCACGTCGTTTCTAGTGAAATATATACGTATTTGAGTTCTTGCAATCTCTCCCGTTTTGTAAATTTTGTATTCGTTATTGATTAATTTTTCAACTATTTATGTGTTTTAATTCCTAAATTTCATGTGCCACCTTTAAGTAAGTCAATAAGATTTTAATAATATTGTTTACTGGTGGAACTAAACATGTTTAACTCACTTTTGAAACCTGTACGATTTAAGTGGTTTCTTAGCCCAAACCCACGCTCAGAATCTAATACTATTGTTTACACGTGCAAAAACACAATACAGTAAGACTTTTTCCCGTGAGCGCCAATATGGGGAACGCAGTCACAAAAAATCGAGAGTAATGTCTTTGCTAACTTTTTGAAAGAAGGAACTGGAAACGGTTGCCGAAATGGATACAATACATTTAGAAGAAAAACAAACTAGCTACTGCGTAGTTCCAACAGATTCAAATGATCACTAAAGCAGAATCGTGTCTAAAACATCCAATATTACTTTCATTGTGGATGAGATATGTGACATATAAGCATAATACTTATGTGTCTTGACATTTGACACATTTGGATTGTCAGTGAAAATGACTAGGTTGTGTATTAAAAAGCAAATGTCAACACCCTGTTCACTTGCTCAAACTTTCTCCATTAGTAAATTGGCAAGATCCCGTTTCTTCGGACTGAAACAATTTAAAAAAGAAATTTCACTATTTATGATACATTACAGAATATAATGAGTTTTCAATTTG
Source organism: Orchesella cincta (assembly GCA_001718145.1). Lineage (NCBI taxonomy): Eukaryota > Metazoa > Arthropoda > Collembola > Entomobryomorpha > Orchesellidae > Orchesella > Orchesella cincta. The sequence goes on from LJIJ01001591.1 coordinate 21,809, forward strand.
TAAATAAGCATCTGGGTATAGTACATTCTGACAAATAATTTGTTAAGTTTGTGACAAGTTCGAAAGAATCCATTAAAATTAAATGAATCCTAGGAATTCAAGTAAAACTAATTCTGGTCAGCTGGAAAGTTTGAAACTTTTAGTGCAGTTATAAACTACATACTTGAGTAGTGCAATTTTGAATTGCGAATGTCAGTAATTTAGAGATAGTAATAGGATGGTGGGTATGGTAGTGGAAATCATTAGCTTTCGTACTTAAAAAAGATCCTTTCCGTTTTCAGGGTTTTCCTTAAAAAGTTAATGTTTGAAAGTTCTTTCAAAGTATTTCCTCTAGTTCTGTTAAAATCATTTTCAAACTCTGTTGAGTAGTGACTCTCATTTCTACATATTTACCTTTGCCCATATAGATTATAATACAAATTTACATATAGGAATAAACCTTTATGGGCACTTTCACATTTTAGAATTGGAGAGTAACCTAATATCATACAAACGTTCAATATTAAAATAGAGCTTCCGGCGAGGAAGGAAGTGAAGATTTCTGAATTATTGGTGAGTTTCTCGTGGCATCTACGTCATTCATATTGCACTGTGTAGTTGTGTCCGTATTGCGAGAATTAGCTAGTTGCTGTATTGGAAACTGTGCTGAGTGTGCTCGAATAACCAATAATGCAATGCAATAATGCATGAAAATAATCAATAAAAAGGTATTTATGTGGCATTTTAATACGAAAAAGCTAACTCATTTAAACATTGTGACATAATTCGAATTTCTTGCTTATTCCTCGAATTTACCCCATTAGATACTTGATAGTTAATAAGTGTATCAGAGTAGAAATATCGAATAGCCTTAAGACAATGTGATATAGTATTTAGTTACCAAATCAAATATATATCTGCCTGAGGGTGTGAAGTTTGACTTAATGCTTATTTCTAATAATATTCAAAACCTTGTAAAACTAAAATAAAAAGACTACAAATAAAACTATATGTATATAGAAACCACTTAGTAAACATATCCAAAATACCTCTTTGTTGATTCCTGTAGTAGTTTTTCACATCAGAAAGTAGTTTCTGTTCAAATCAAAAGGTTTGTCACGTTGTTTATTGCTTTTACTTCCCACGCCAAGCTTTTGCTACAAGCTTTTGAACATACTTAGATTAACCCTTGCAGTTGGAAAAATATAAATTAAATAGATGTTGTAAATATGTGTATGCAATATGCATAGGAGTGCACATACATGTCATATTTCAGAAAATAACGCGACATTAGAACATAATCAGTGAAAACCTGAGATGTAAAAATGAGAAGCACGTAAACATCTTTCAGTTAAAAGAAAGAAGCAAAAATAGAAATTAGAGTCCTTCAGGAACTGAATATGATGGCTAAAAATGTTTGCTTTTTTGTCATTCTACAACGAAGTATTAGATGGCATTTTCTTTTAGAATGTCCTCTGACAACGATACTTTTGCTCAAATTTCATTTCCCCCGAAGCTGTATCGTGTTGACGGCCATCATTAAAATGAAATCGTAAACTTTTCTCTGTGGCTTATTTATACTGGCAAAGTAATATTAGAATGAAAAATAATCAAAACAAGTTTAATGCGTTTTGCTCAAATGCTAAACGTCGCGGATGTCATAAAGTAAATCACTCATTATTAAAATGATTGCCATTTCACACACACGTTGATTGGAAATTTGATACTGCAACTAAAACTGGAATGAGATAATAAAATAGGAGACGTAATAAATAAGAGTCCCGGATAGTGAGCGTATTTGTTACCTTCGTATTTCACCATCATTCGTACTTAAATAACAAAAGTATTCTATAGTACAGCCTTTTTTGAAAATTGAGAACATTTGATTAGATAGTTTTAGTGAAGATAAAATTAATATACACGCTCATATTCTATTACATGCCCGCCGAGATACCTAGAACCTAGCTAGTTAGTTGCTCAACATTTTCCTCTCGGTGATAAACTTGATTGCCACTAGCGATGTTTTTTTCAATTTCATAGCGTCTACAGTTTTCAAGCTAAAAAGCCATCCTCAAATATAAAGCAAGGATGTTCATGCACGGGAAAAAGTTTTTTACAGAATAAACTCTTGCTCATGACCAATGATAGCAAAATCCAGCGTTGGTTTAAACTGAGAAGTCTAAACTTTCCCAGTCAGTCTCCAGCTTCCAGATTGGAACAGTGTCTTGCTACGTTTCTTTCATCAGGAATTATGTACGGGGCAAATTGAAACATTGTGCTTTGGAGTAAAAACTTGTAGCGGATTGAATATATATAAATATTTTCTACTTTCTTCCTACACAGGGTTGGTTAAAGTTTTGCTGATGTTTTGAAATCGAATTTCAGAACACAACTGGAGTTTTGGGTTGATTAAAAATGTCAAGTGTGTGACATGTTCGGGTAGAGAAACGTCGAGTGTTTTCTGATATTGGAGTGTTTGTTGTGCCATTGAGGTTTTAACTACAAGTAACCAAAAAACGTTGTAGAAATTAAAAAACATTCTAGACCAGGAAGAAAATAACAATTCCATCCAACTATCAACCGAAATATCAACGTTTGGTCGTGACCAAAACACAGAAAGAAAACATCTAAATAAATCCGGAAGATTGTTTAAAATGGGAGTGTTAGATATACCAGTTTTTCAAACGTTCCCATCTGCGGCACATACTTCACCAGATTACGTTATCGATTTGGATTTCGGAGCAACAGGATCAACAAGCTCAACGTTTCCGGAAAATGTCACTGAAAAACCATTACCAATTGACATGAAGTATAATGATGGACACAGGCTCGCAATATTTCTGTACTCACTTTTAATGATCGTGTCTGCAATTGGGAATCTTACTGTTTTTTCTGCAATCGTAAGGTATTACAACCGACCTTATTCCAGTTCGGTTCACTCATACCCAATCGATACCAATTCAAAACTTTTCGCTATTCTTTGCAGACTTTCTAGGAGAGGAAAGCTTAGCCGAATTGATATACTTCTGCTTAATCTTACAATAGCCGACCTAATAGTTACATTTATTATGATGCCCCTTGAGGTAAATAGAAGCTGTTTTTAGATTTAAAAAATGTATTTCCAAACTAGTTTTGCATAACTTTTCTTGCATTTTAGATCGCGTGGAGCAGAACCGTTTCGTGGCAAGCTGGAGATACAATGTGCAGAATTATGTCTTTTTGGCGGATTTTAGGTCTGTATCTAACAGGAAACATCCACGTTTGCATTGCTCTAGATCGATACTTTGCTGTGATGAGAGCAACCCGAGTTCCAAATGATGGAAGGAATCGGATTATCATAATGCTTGTTGCTGCATGGCTTTTAAGCATCGTTTGCAGTTTGCCCCAAGTAATATATTGCAAACGAGAACGTAATTTATTTAAGTCATTTCCAGTGTTCAAAAACTGTGATATATTTTTATTTTGAAATGTAGTCATACATCTTCCATGTGGAAAAGCATCCAGAGTTCAGATGGTACGAGCAGTGTGTCACGTTCAATTCATTTCCATCGCCGAGGATTGAGCTCACGTATAACTTGGTCAGCTTCTTTTTCCTCTACGCGTTCCCGTTGATCATGATCATCTTCTGCTATTCCTGCGTTTTGTGCAAGATGTATAGATCAAATCCAACTACAAAGAATGGTTAGTTAACTTCATTTAAAAGTATAAAAACATTATCCTGAAAAACAAAAAACAAAATACAAAAATACATTATCCTGAAGTAACGATCTATTTTCCTTACTTTCAGATGAGGAACGTGCAAGATCCAACATTGGAGCACTTGGCCGTGCAAAGTCACGTACTTTGAAGATGTCATTGGCGATCGTAATAACATTTTTCTTCTGTTGGTCACCCTACAACGTGATGTCTATTTGGTAAGAAGTTTCTGATCTTTTAAAATAAGTGTACTGAGCTAATTTGGGTTAGTTGTAAGCACTAAACCTGAGCCACTGTTTACTCTAAGGTATTGGATTGACAAGGAATCCGCCCAACTTGTCGATCAGCGTGTTCAGAAAGGATTATTTCTGTTCGCTTGCACAAACTCGTGTGTCAACCCCATAATTTATGGAGTTTTTCATTTCCGGCCGACAAGTAACTGCTGGGGCATCATGCGATTTTTCAAAAGAACACAGCCTGATTCTGAGGCTTAAAGTCACCTATACTTCCCCGGATACTCTCGGAGGTGTTATGCAAGCTTTATTGATGGAATCTCAGAGTTGCAATCCATCTTCTAGGATTTTGCATAACGCAAAAAGTTGATTACTATATAGTATATATTTTAAAATAGATATATAAGATAAAAACGATCTATAAATATGTACATACAATCCCTCACGATAGTGGTATTTCGTTTTTTCCCTGGAATAATGGAATAAATTATTTAAATGTGCTTTCTGCTCTTGTTTTTGTTGCAACTCATGTTGCAACTGCGATGTATAACTTCTCAAAACATTGTAGTTGGAATGTCATACGAATGTACTTGAATGTAGTCTTCAGAGTAAATCTGGGTGGCTGTTTGACTGAATACAGATCTTTAGGTGATGTGTCTAGTCAGAGCTGTACAAAGATTTGTTGAAGTAATTCCACTTCCAAAAAATACCAAAAAATTTTGAAATAGCTTTGACTGATGAAACAGAACTGACTCTTGGAACTCATCCAGAAAAACAATCAAGCTCAGCAACATCATTAGTGTCGGGATTGTCAATTTCTGGACTTGATGAGAGGCTAGAGGTATGTTTCATAGAAATTTTAATGCAGTGGTTCTCCGGAAATTTCGTAGTTTTCTCCTTCATTGATAATTTGTAAAGCCCAACGCAACGGACGTATAAAGTGAAGCTTAACATGGTTTTGACAGAAAAGGTAAGGGGAACCGTATTTTTATTGTCATCTACCATTTCATGTATTTATACCGTATTTCAAGTACTTTCATGCTCCATTTCTTTAATCGCGAAGGATCATCTCGTGAGGGGTTATGAGTTTTGGTATACTGATATATAAGGAAATTTTTCAATCATTTAATGTCTAAATAAAGAATTGTTCAAATGAAAGTTTTGAAAATAAATCAAAGAGTTTATTGTTGTGTTGAATCTTTTGAAATTCACTTTCCATTACTTTTTTGGCAAGTCCTAATCACGATCGCTGTAGGACACATTTGCTGTGTCAAAGTATGGTTGCACAAAATCCAATTTCATTTCTCTTTTCGCAACAGAGACCTAGAAACCTAAAACGGAGGTACATGATACCCTTGCCTGCTACTGACATTGACTCTTTCCAGGAAATGGGATTATGAAAGAAATATGTTTGAAGTGGAACGAGCTATAAGACTACTGTCTTTGAACATCTTTTGGTTGACTGGTAGAAGTTCTAATAAACTTGTTGAGTTTAGTAAATTCATTGCGAAAACTGGAGCCGATTCTTCAGAAGAAAATATAAAAGATATTAAGGTATAAGGGATAAATATAAAAGTTAGGTTAGTTAGTTAGGTTGACATTATGTTTTTAAAGATCTCTTGTGGAATGCGCATTTTCGATAATAAAGTAAGCTCGACATATAGTCGCTAATATGTATGTTAAAAGTTTTGTAATTGAAGACGTCAGCCTTTAAACACATATTTGCATCTTTTAGAAGCGGTCGTTATTATGTACCTTTAGGTACATATTAAGAAGACTTTGTATCGCGTCGTCGTCGTCGTCTGTCTGTCAACACGATAACTTTCGAACCGTTTGACTTTTTGAAATTCTGTCTTCACCAGTCGATAGCTTAGGTCAAAGCGGAGGACAAGTTCGAACATGGGTTATCTGGGGTTACGGGAACAGGGTCAAGTGATAAGCGCAACGAAATTGATAAGCGTCACATATAGCTTATGATACATCATTCGAAAGGTATTGCTCTACTGATGTCGAATATGCATGGCAAATTCAAATCATAGGTTTCGAACAGGGTCAAAGGTCACGATTAATGTTTCAAATGACCATTATAGCTTATGATATATCATTCGAAAGGTATTGCTGTGTTGATGATGAATAGACCTGTTCATCGTATATAAATACATGTTTCTTATGCGTTCTCGAGCTTCAACCATACTTTGTATGTGAACGTTTGGTCACAAATGGAGTCGTTTAAAACCATGTTGTTACCACATATTTCGCATATTTTGAGGTTTTAGCACATATCACATATATAGTAACATATTTTGGCAATTTTCGCCAAATTGGCCGTTATTTTGCAATTTTTTACCTGTTTTAAGAATTTTTTATTAAAATTACAGAAATTTTTCTTTGAAATTTGGACTGACAGTCTAAAATGTGTTGCTAAATGTCCTAATTTCAATTTAAATCATGTATATTTGAATATTTAAGCGTTAGAGAACCCCTTAGGGCATTTTAAAACAAAATATTCGGATTTTGTATCCATTTTTGTCATTTTTTTACGATTTTAACCACATATTTTTGCCGTTTTTAGGCACATATTATATACATATTTCGACCTTCATAACCACATCTTTTGATCAGCTCTAATGATGAATATGCACTGCAAATTGAAATCAGAACTTTCGAACCGGGTCAAAGGTCACGATAGCTTATGATACACCATTAGAAAGCTACTGCAATGCTGATTGTAATTATGCATTGCAAATTGAAATCGGAACTTTCGAACCGAGGTCAAAGGTCATGTACTTTCAAACGACAGGCTTGGAGTGTGATATATCATTCGACAGCTAGTCTATTGAAAATTTCGCTTATAATACATTTTTATGTCCCAAAGTACATCCGCTAAAGGTACATCGCTACATCTCGGATTGTCGGGTTTATTTAATTGCCACATTACTTGACAAAAATTGTAATTAAGCTGATTGTTGCGTCCCGTAAGGACTTTTGTTGTATTTCCATAAGCCGGGCTACCTTTTTATTTGTATGTATATTAGACTTTGCATTCTCATTAAAAATGTATCGATGTTCTAAGTTCTGTTCTCTTCAACTAATTTGTATTCATTCATGATCATGTTTTTACTGTGACTATGCCTAAACGGTTCAGCTTTTCATGAGGTTATTAAAAGGCCATGTTTCTCATGACTCTTGGTCCATTCTCCGTTCACGATTCTACCTTAAACTACTCTCCGTTTTACTATTAACCTTTGACCATTTATATATACTCTACGATTCAAGTAATGCCAGTCTCCGTTCAAATCACTTACGAATTAACATTAGTAAAAATCATACAAGTTTCAAGTTACTATTCAATCTCTCTGTGTCTCAACCTACGCACATTACATTCTCCCAAGTATCATCATCATCATTTTCATACCAAAACCTCAACTCCACATAAAACTCCAACGTCACAAAAACTTAGTTGCAGCATATAAAGTACCGCTCACTGATTGTCCCAAATTCAGGAAGTTTTGAAAAGGACAACAATCAAACGTTTGTCAGGGAAAGCTATTCATAAATCCTGAAAACAAGATAGTATGCTTGTTAGATTTGTTTTTGAGTGAAAACATAATAATATGGGGTTCTAATTTTTGAATAAGTTCACGTAAATTGTTTGCTTACTGTGAACAAGCTCATTTGAGCCTCTTCAGAGAAAATGCAACAAAGGTTGGTTTCCTTTGGTTTTCAAATTAGTCTAATCTGGTGATGATTGAAATGGCGAAATTAGTTCTTTTAGCAGACACACTGTAGGAAACAAATGAGCTTGTTTTGAAAATTTGATAATGGAACAAGGAAGTAATTACTGGTTGACAAATCATCCTTGACACAATAGTAATTACTTAATTGCCAATGTACAAATGTTTCTACATTATTTTTCATTTTGCTGATGTCAACTCACAACGAAGGAAACAAAGTACACTGACTCATACGCGTATGCAAAATGTCAATGCAATGCAATTGAAAGGAGAGTGTATTTTAAATTGTTTGAAATTTCTAGCTGAGTATAAATTTCGTAAGCATGAAATACTTAAAGAAACGTCAAACGAGATTAATGTAGTTCAATGTAGCTTTTATCTATTAAAAATATATGCTTAACGAGCCTTTTTGTTATTACATAATTACAGCGCAAGTTAGTGTGACTCATATTGCTCAACAATCTTAGAAAGTAAATCTCAACAGCAAACTTAAGCTCAGGTGAAGTCAAAGAGATTTAAAGAAAATAACTACCTTGTCAAAGCTCAGCTAAATACGTAGTTTTTCGAAACACCTTAATTAAACGGCACTTTTACTTGATTCCAATTACCTCCTTTTAGTTTTGTGAGAAGTTCATATAAAACATATTTTTGTGTGCTTTATACAGCTTTGATACTTTCTAGGGTTTAATAAATTCAGCAAAATTTTGAAGAATTGTGTATACGCGGAAATCTACAAAGAATTTGTTGCGACTCAACAACTTCGCGACATAAGCAGCCATGAATTTTGAGAAGCCTTCCAAGTTAGCTTACCTTTCTAATAAATTTACTAATTGGAACCACCAAACCGTCAAGTATACTTCGTTAGTCTGTACTTTCTATATGGGAGCATGTATCAACTACTTCAATCGCTGTAGCTCAAATGTGCTATTATGATCAATAAATTCAGAAAACTAGATACATTGTCAATTTTATACAGATATAAAATAAACGATGTATATCCACTTGAGAATTCTTTCTAAACATTGTATGGTATAGCATGATAAATTCATATTATAGATCCAATTATTCGCCCACTCATGAGTGTAAGTGTTTGTAAGCTCGCTTAAGTTCTGGGAAGATATTAAATACTAGCAAGTTATAGTAAGTTAACGGGAAGGCTTCACTATAATTTGCTTCAAAGTCTCAAAAGGTTATGCACAACAACACCTTCTGAGAAAACGGAAACTAATCTCATTATCATGATGATTACTTGGATAAGTCGGGTTCTGCTTAGAACCAACTCATGCGCGATGAAGAAATAAAATATCTCACTGTCCCAATGTTAGCTATAGGCGTGTTAGCATTTTCTTGAGGGTGTGAAAAGAACTTCTTGAAATAACTCAACATCAAACGACTTACATTGAATTAAAATCGAAATGAATCCACGAGTTACTAGATTTGCCATATGAGCATGGAGACTACACATCAATCAACTCGTCACATACTGTTTATACAGACTACAAACCCTGTTGTACTAAATTTGCTACATGAAACGTCTATTTAAAAAGGTTGTGAAGCAGATTGATTTGGAAGTAGTAAAGTTACCTTCAAGGGCAAATGTGCAAACGATTAAGAAACTTCTTCCAACTTTGTCTTTGATAGTTTATTAGGTTAACTCCGCATCAACAAGTAAGAATTGGCAGGTTTGAGCTGATTGTGACATTTAAGATTGCCCGAAACTGTGTACTGCATGGTTTGAATCTTCAAAACCACCTTACACTTTCAATTAGTTTTATGAAATGTATTCATTCAAGGGAAACAGACATAATATTAAAATTACATTTGTTAAACATTTTCATTGGATAATATACAAGAATAGTGGCAGAATAATGAAGCATAACTTCACTTTCGCATGCTCTTGTAACGAAATGGAATAAAAAACTAGTTTCTGTGCAGGGCAGCTAAAAACTAACGTTATTTTTCTAGTCATTAAACTCAGGGATGAACTAATGCCAAAAGTTGAAAGAAAGAAGAACAACAACACAGCTTTGTTTTCCTTTGTTGAAAACTGAACTCCTGCTGACATACAGTTTTTGAAAGGAATGGAAAAATGTGTTTGAAGTGATACGGAAGAGCACACTTTGTACTTAGGAAGCTTTCATGCTCGTCAGTAACTTTGACGTTATGAAAACGATTCAGTCCCGAAAGAAAATATCACTAATTTTAGGCATAGAACACTATTCATTTTCGCATCGTCGTTTTTATAGAAATAAAAGCTGACGTGTAAATTAAATTGGAAGTAGGTGAATAAGCATGAGCAAAAATGTTACTAGTCATTATTACTTTAGAAAATGAAACAGATGATTCCGACCCGAATATTTGAAATTTAATAGAGGATTTATATATGGGATTAAATAAATATTTTTGCGTTTAATTTGTACTTTAAAAGTAAAGTATAATATTCAAATATAATATAATATTCAAAGAAGCTCTTCACATCAGAAAAGCCAAACTATTTAAGACCACCATGAACAGAAACGATGGTTGGGAGATTGACTCATCATGATTACCCTTCCTTTTTAAACTTTTATGAAAACTGTTATAAGTATACATTACTTTCATTTTGCAAATGTTAATTTCGTTACAAATTTTCGAATTTCGTTTTCACTCTTGATAATGTTCAGGCGTTAGTGTATGAAAGCTTGAGTTGTTAATAAAATCTCCCACCTCTTTAGCCAAAAATGTCTGATAAAGTATAATATAATTTTGTGCAATGTGCTGGAGTAAACCATTTGGCTTAATTTGTGCTAGCAAGGACGTTTCCCGGGGCGTGCGTTGTTCATCACTAATATAGCTTAATGTAGTATTCGTTTCGTTATGCTCTGATTCTTAAAAATTTTGGTGACATAGTACAGGGTTAGCCAAAACACATTATTCCTTTGAAATTTCGCGTTGGATGATGAAAGTCTAAATTGAAAAATCCGTTGGGTAGAATGATTTATTCAAATCGGTAGACATATAGAATATTTTGATTAAATGCTTAAATGGCATTACCATGTAACATGTAAAACCTCCACGTTTCTTCATCCTTTCTACTAATAAGTCCAAAATGGCATATAATACAAACCAGCTAGTTTGTAAGTGTATAACAGTCCTTCTCCAATGTTTGTTTGGATTGCGTTTGAAATGGAATTGAAACGAAAGCCTCCAGAAGGTTTTTGTTTTGACAAACAATTTCAAACTTTGCAAGCACATTAGATATAAACTTCGAAATCAAAGCTAGTTTGTTTTCCATGTGTGTACTCCACATCAGAGTACAAATTTAAATGATAGTAAAACTATGAAAGAGCAAATTATATATTTGGTCCACATTGGTCTACTGAATATGATATAAACCCGACAATCCGAGATGTAGCGATGTACCTTTAGCGGATGTAAATTGCGGCTTAAAAAACGTGTCATAAGTGAAATCCTCAATGGACTAGCTTTCGAATGATATATCACACACTAAGTGTGTCATTTGAAAGTGCATGACCTTTGACCTCGGTTCGAAAGTTCCGATTCAATTGCAATGCAATGCATAATTACAATCAGCACTTCAGTAGCTTTCTAATGGTATGTCATATAGCTATCGTGACCTTTGACCCTGTCCGAAACCTCTGATTTGAATTTTCGATGCATATTCATCATCAGCACAGCAATACCTTTCGAATGATGTATCATAAGCTATATGTGACGCTTATCAATTTAGTTGCGCTTATCATTTGACCCTGTTCGAAACCTCCGATTGGAACTTGCAATGCATATTCATCATCAGCACAGCAATACCTTTCGAATGATGTATCATAAGCTATATGTGACGCTTATCAATTTAGTTGCGCTTATCATTTGACCCTGTTCCCGTGACCCGACAGATAACCCATCTACGAACTTAGCCTCCGCTTTTACCTTATCTTTCGATTGGTGAAGACAGAATTTCAAAAAGTCAAACGGTTCGAAAGTTATCGTGTTGACAGACAGACGACAGACGACGGACGACAGACGACGGACGACGGACGACAGACATAATAAAAGGAAGATATGCGGGCTACTAATGCAATTCGTCTTCTAATCACTCTTTTGTTGAGAATCGGATGGCATAAAAGCATCCACGTTCAAATGGGATGAAATTATCAAATGAAGTTGGCCTTTAGCATAGTTTGCAACCTGGACACGGGGAATGGAATGAATATGCTTTTTAAAGGATATTCATTCATTTCATTTCATTGCATTTATGCAATATATCACTTCAGAGGACTTCGTCACATTTTTTTAATTTTTTGTGTTGACTAACCGTTAATTTATATGTTTTAATGTCAGTAAGTCACGGTTGTGACGTCAAGTCAACATTTACTGCTGGTTTTTTCAATAATCTAAGAACGTTCTGCGAATCGAATAATATAATATAAATTATTGAACCTGAATGCGAGCCCCTGAAGGTCAAACTTGTATTTATAGTAGCTCGTCCAACGGAACGAAAAGTCAAATCGATAAATTTACTATTGGATTCGAAAAAAGCTATCAAGGCGGTGTTTTCAGTATTTAAAAGTTAGTACACAGCAAAAACTTATTTACAATACGAAGAGTGTGCTTCGAGGTTAGCTTGGTTGGAAATGTCAGGGGGTTTTCCAAATAAATCTTGTTTAATTTGACGTACAAATTGTTTAATAATAATATCCTTATAGGACTTTACATCATCGACAACGTCACATTTACATAATATAAATCAAGGAAAATATTAGTAAGTAACACCGCTGACATCATACAAAATGTAAGATGCAGTAAGTTTTACGCTTTCCATCTATCATCTTGGAACTCTTCAATAAAAAGATTTTATACCTTGCAATATTCGAACTGAAATTTATGAAGTGTTCTATGAGTACTCCAAAAGAACTGCATAGAATTTCATTTAATTAAAAGTGTATCAATGGTATTCTCTAGTTGTGACATACGTAAAAGTAGCTTAATACGATCGGAAACTCTGATCTCATGTGAGCTGAGGTAACCTAAAGAGTGCCACTGACAGATATAACTAATAACGCTAAAAAATCATTTATAAATAGTAATTCCCATGGACTTAAATTAGGTCGTATTATCAAACTAATTCTTTAAGACCTAAGGCAGATAATTAATAAAGTGCCGTACGGAATTCAGTTGAAAGTCCCTCAGAAAAAATGTATTAGGATTCTTTTGTTGGCTTGGATCACCCCAAGTAGTTTCAGAACAGAATCTGAAACCCATCTTGGTTAATCAAGGGTCTTTGAACACATTGCAATGTCCCAATTACGTCGTATTGACGTTATCCAATTTAATTGGAGCCTAATGCTACATAAAACGCAATTTCTAAAGAGTCATCAATCTTTTCAGAAGGCAAGCTTAACCGGGTCCCATGATTGGTTTTCTTGGAATCCAAAGAATAACATTGAGTTAATTGGGATTTTTTCCGTTTTATGGTACCGATAACGTAACAAAGAACCACAAGTAAGCTTCACAACTCCAGTAGTTAACAAAGAAGCAAGCTGGCTTGTCAATATTCTTCCCGTCAATATTCTTCCACAGGTTGTTTGTCTTAGAAAAAATACGTACTATATGTATATTTCTTATCTTACAAATGAGCAATGGGAAAATGCAAAAAGAAAGGTAAATTTTTAGAATTCGCTAGCTGGCAAAGCTACTAATTTATTTAGTATGATATCTAATATTTTGAAAATTATAAAATATAACTATTTATTAAGCACGCCGGTAGCTAGGAATCAAGATACACTTAATATTGGAAGTTATTGACACACAGAGAAAATTGGAGGATGGCTACATAATTTCTGTTAGTTATGTTATGAACGCTTGAACTATGAACCAAAACACAAACGGAGCATGAACCTAAAATAATTTTTTCCCTTTCCGAAACTCTAATTTTGAACCAGGCTTGGATGCAGACTCACTTTAAATGAGAAAAACATTCAAAAGTGTACAAAATAGGTTGTTGAAGGTTACTTTTAAAGGTTTCAATAATATTATGCATAGCGTTTTGTAATTTATGATGTTATTTATAAAATTATTATTATTATTGTTATAAATATCTCAAATTTCAAACCACCGATGTTTTTTTTAAATTGATGAATATAAAGCAAACTCTAAAAGATTAAGAGGAGGAGAAAAGTTCAAATATATAACATAAATATTAAATATACATATTATCCTGTCATTATAACTAGTTTCCATATGGTTAAACAGTTTCCGCTTAACCAGACACAAATTGTTCTTGAAAATCAAATTCAAAGGATTAGTGGTTCTTATTTTAATTTTGAAGGACGATATTAAGCTTGCTGTAAAAGTAGATTAAAGTTCATGAGTAGCAGCTCCTTTTATAAACAACATTATCTTTCACTGTGAGTAATCATTTTACTTTCCAATGCCAGTCCTCAATACTTTTCATACGTACTTTATTAACAAATACAACAACAAGATGAAGCATCGCTAGAAATTTACATTAAAACGTTGCAAGGTTAGAAAGGGATGCACAAACGGAAAGAATTCACTTTTATATCTTATTTAACGTAATTGGATACACGAACTAAGCACGTCATTATGTCAAACACACGGCGTCTTTGAAAAAAGCATGGTATTTTGTGTTTACTAAACACTGTCTAATATAATTAAGTAGTTAGGAAGTTACTTTTATCCAAGCTTCTCAAAAATGACAATTTACTCGACAGTGTATACTTCCACATTCTGAGAGCTTTGACGTCAATAGAATAAGATTTGTGCTCGTATTTCACCGTATTTCGTGGGAAGGCAAATTTCAGGTATAATTTGACATTTTCATGAATGACACAAATATTATACTAATATAGTTACAAAAATTACAATCCTAATTCTACTACAAATTTCATTCAACCTGGTTAGGAACCAATAATATTTCAGTTACCTGTTGCAAATAACCTAAAATTTTAACATTTTTACCTTTCAAAGTAGCTTTTCGTGAATAACAATTAATTTCTTAGATTAACGTAGGACAGTCCTTCGACTAATTTTAATATAAAGTGTTGCCGATACATTTTAAACAATTTTTTGAGATGATGCTTTCAGAACTTGAGATAATCAATTGGTTTTAAAATCATCTTGAAACCTGAAACAGAGACGTTTTTGCTCACAAATTCGTAGAAAACCCATCCTCGAATTTAATTCTTTGATTACTTCAATTGAGAATCGTTTTCCTCACTGGCAAAAAATAAAATTGAAGTGGGATATCAGGTTATAATTTCACCCTGTGTTAGCTATGTTAAAATGAATTTGGAATGCTTATGAACGTTTGTTACCCCTCAAGGAAGCTATGCGAATGCTTGATCATGGATGCTCAAGGCCACCCCATTAAATTATTTTTTGACTACAGTGAGACAACAGAAGATGAAGGTACATAATTCACTATATATTCAATTACAATATTACACGCTATTCCGGTTTCTCCGAGAAAGGTTTCTAAGTGACTTTGCAAAAAAAGTAGTTAATTGGCACTCTCATATCACGGTTTATATAAACATGTAGTAAATATCAGTTGACTATTTCATCTCAATCCTTTTAGTTTGTCCTAATTAGTAAAAAACTTCTTGTAGATTATGTCATCATAAAAACCCCAGTACATTGATGATGATGTAAGCTTATACTTTTGCTAATTGAGCTAGCAAGATACGAAGGCCAACAGCTTCCAATTTGGAATAAGTTGGGATTATTTTTTCTCCATTTTTTGCAAGGTAAAGGCCGTGTATACTGCTTGTATTTGGACATATTCTGATAGTAGTAGAAACCTTTTTCATTTTGTTAAGGGTCTGCAAATAAAATACGGCGCTTTAAAGCAAAGGTAGATTTGAAGTTGATAATGATATGAAAACAGGAAACATATATCCGTGGCCAATTAGCCGATGAAACTTTGGGTTACTCTGGTTTATCAAACAGCGAGACATAGAGCCATACAATTTAGAAACTCTACACAAATCATCATCGTTAGAGTAGCACTTTTTGAAAATTTTTAAGATGTTATACTATACATTATATCAGTAACGAAGAGCCTGAATAATAACTACTCCAAGGGCTCGTCCACCCTAACATCCAATCCATTTATAAATGAACTGGATAATACTCGTTCGCCCCATATTTACTCACCGTAGATTCAATTTATGTGTGGCATAACTTCTGCATCGGATACAGCTTCAAGCAAAAATATAATAAGTTACATTCATTTTCTTTCAACTGATGCGTTCTATTGTACAATCAAAAAATTGAAATATTCAAACGTAATCCGAACCCACGCTTGCCATTTATGTATTAATATTTTTGCTTGAAGCTGTAAGATCGAAAAGTTTATGCACACATAAATGATCTAGTGAGTAAATAGGGAACGAGTATTATCCAGTTCAATTTATAAATGGATTGGATGTAGGTGGACGAGCGCCTTGGAGTATAATATTCAGGCTTTTGTTACTGATATATTGTACTAGTAATAACATCTTTAAAAATTTTCAAAAGTGTACTCTAACGATGATGATGTGTAGAGTTCTAAATTGTATGGCTCTATGTCTGCGCTGTTTGATAACAGAGTACCAAAGTTTTCATCGGCTAATTGGCCACGGATTATGTTTCCTGTTTTCATATCATTATCAACTCAAATCTACCTTTGCTTTTAAAGCGGCCGTATTTTATTTGCAGACACCTTAACAAAATGAAAAAGGTTTCTACTAGTTATCAGAATATGTGTCCAAATACAAGCAGTAATACACGGCCTTTACCTTGCAAAAAATGAGAAAAAATAATCCCAATATTATTCCACAATTGGAAGCTGTTGGCTTCGTAATCTTGCTAGCTCAATTAGCAAAAGTATAAGCTTTACAATCATCATCAATGTACTGGGGTTTTTATGATGACATAATCTACAAGAAGTTTTTTACTAATTAGGACAAAACTAAAAGGATTGAGATGAAATAGTCAACTGATATTTACTACATGTTTTATATAAACCGTGATATGAGAGTGCCAATTAAACTACTTTTTTTGGCAAAGTCACTTAGAAACCTTTCTCGAGAAACCGGAATAGCGTGTAATATTGTAATTGAATATATAGTGAATTATGTACGCTTCATCTTCTGTTGTCTCCACTGTAGTCAAAAAAATAATTTAATGGGGTGGCCTTTGAGCATCCACTGATCAAGCATTCGCATAGCCTTCCTTGAGGGCTAACAAACGTTCATAAGCATCCAAATTCATTTTAACATAGGCTAACACAGGTGAAATTAATAACCTGATATCCCACTTCAATTTTATTTTTTGCAGTGAGGAAAACGATTCTCAATTGAAGTAATCAAAGAATTAAATTCGAGGATGGGTTTTCTACGAATTTGTGAGCAAAAACGTCTCTGTTTCAGGTTTCAAGATGATTTTAAAACCAAATTGATTATTCTCAAGTTCTGAAGGCATCATCTCAAAAAATTGTTTTAAAATGTATCGGCAACACTTTATATTAAAATTAGTCGAAGGAACTGTCTACTGTTAATCTAAGAATTAATTGTTATTCACGAAAAGCTACTTTGAAAGGTAAAAATGTTAAATTTTAGGTTATTTGCCAACAGGTAACTGAAATATTATTGTTCCCTAACCAGGTTGAATGAAATTTGTAGTAGAATTAGGATTGTAATTTTTGTAACTATATTAGTATAAAATTTGTGTCAATTCATGAAAATGTCACAATTATACCTGAAATCTTGCCTTCCCACGAAAAATACGGTGAAATACGAGCACAAATCTTATTATATTGACGTCAAAAGCTCTCAGAAGTGGAAAGTATACACTGTCGAGTAATTGTCATTTTTGAGAAGCTTGGATAAAAGTAACTTCTTAACTACTTAATTATATTAGACAGTGTTTAGTAAACACAAAATACCATGCTTTTTCAAAGACGACGTGTGTTTGACAATAATGACGTGCTTAGTTCGTGTATCCAATTACGTTAAATAAGATATAAAAGTGAATCTTTCCGTTTGTGCATCCCTTTCTAACCTTGCAACGTTTTAAATGTAAATTTCTAGCGATGCTTCATCTTGTTGTTGTATTTGTTAATAAAGTACGTATGAAAAGTATTGAGGACTGGCATTGGAAAGTAAAATGATTACTCACACGTGAAAGATAATGTTGTTTATAAAAGGAGCTGCTACTCATGAACTTTAATCTACTTTGGAAGCTTAATATCGTCCTTCAAAATTAAAATAAGAACCACTAATCCTTTGAATTTGATTTTCAAGAACAATTTGTGTCTGGTTAAGCGGAAACTGTTTAACCATATGGAAACTAGTTATAATGACAGGATAATATGTATATTTAATATTATGTTATATATTTGAACTTTTCTCCTCCTCTTAATCTTTATGAGTTTTGCTTTATATTCATCAATTTAAAAAAAACATCGGTGGTTTGAAATTTGAGATATTTATAACAATAATAATAATAATTTTATAAATAACATCATAAATTAGCAAACGCTATGCATAAATATTATTGAAACCCTTTAAAAGTAACCTTCAACAACCTATTTTGTACACTTTTGAATGTTTTTCTCATTTAAAGTGAGTCTGGCAATCCAAGCCTGGTTCAAAAATTAGAGTTTCGGAAAGGGAAAAAAATTATTTTAGGTTCATGCTCCGTTTGTGTTTTTGCTTCATAGTTCAAGCGTTCATAACATAACTAACAGAAATTATGTAGCCATCCTCCAATTTTCTCTGTGTGTCAATAACTTCCAATATTAAGTGTATCTTGAATCCTAGCTACCCGGCGTGCTTAATAAATAGTTATATTTTTATAATTTTCAAAATATTAGATATCAACTAAATAAATTAGTAGCTTTGGGCCAGCTAGCGAATTCTAAAAATTTACTTTTCTTTTTGGCATTTTCCCATTGCTCATTTGTAAAGATAAGAAATATAACATATAGTACGTATTTTTTTCTAAGACAAACAACCTGTGAAGCCATATTGAACGGGAAGAATATTGACAAGCCAGCTTGGCTTCTTTGTAACTAC
>LJIJ01001592.1:0-33706 GCA_001718145.1 Orchesella cincta
ATTTTTCAATGTCCTTTCCTCATTTACTTTTTATACAGGAGATCATCATATCAATCATTTTTTGTCAGTTGTAACCTCGAGAAGAGAAATTCCATTTTTAGAAAATCTTTTTTGCCCACTGTTATATGAGAGGATGTAGAAATGGAAGAAAATCTTTGGAGTGCAGTACTACTTTTTGAGTTTCTCCTTTTCAAGTGAAAAAGTAACTGAATTTGTGAACTTCTTTTCAAGTCAGTTTAGCAAAGAGGAAAAGAGTACTAAAAGGCTTGCACTGGTGACTGTCACCAGCATCATTACTTTTCCTGATTTTTCTTACCTACAAAACATTTTTATTATATATTACCTTATTACGCTCGACGACGACCACTCTTCCGACTGCATCAAACAATTTTTTTATATTTACACATTCAACGTTCATTCCCTCCTCACTACTATAATATAAGCATTTTGCTCCAAAGTTATTGGGACGAGAATATGGAGAAAAGAGAAGAAACAACCGTTTCCTTGCATTCCTTTACGACCAATAATGCAATACTATCATCTATACCTGTAGTCCCACCCCACACAAAGCTATAGATATTTTTGGGGAGACATTTGGACAGATAGCGTTTATATACAGAGGTAGCAAAAAGCAGAATACATAAAAGAGCGAGCGTTATACTATTTTGCTTTCACTAAACTTTTTTTTGGATTCTACTTTTTCTGGTTACTACATCAGAACGAAGACTGGGACCACCACCAGCTGAGTACTCATTGCATTTTTGCGCTCTTGCTTTATTCATGTCTTTCCCTTGTCGTTTATGTGTTGATTCACTCGTGCTCGCCAGTTTCATGACGCTCGCACTGCCATTCCTAATATAACTATCAACATCACCTGGGACAATATTTTTAGTCTTCTTCCCTTTGTGAACTCCTTTGTTGTAATAAGCAAAAGAAACCAAATACATATATATTGCTTTGGAATAGAAAGACGAGATACACTATGTATACATCTTTTGAACTATGTGAACACATATTATATCTTATAACAAAATTCAGAAAACGCCACTGCTTCCTTCTTTTCGTAGCTTTCACCTACGTTCATCATGTCACATTGCATCATTTTCTGGGATAGAGCATATTGGTATCAGAAACTGTGATTCGTTCCTATTTTCACTCACTCACTCACTCTTCTATCTGCTTATTTGTGTCCCCACGCCTGTCCACATTCTGATGAAAGATGGAGGCAAGGAAATCTAAGGAAAATGAAGGATTCAATGGTTCTTATGAGAAGATGAATTCTCTCAGTGAAGAAATTCGGTCAAACGAAGTAGACGAAGGAGAAGTACTCTTATATTTTTATCTTTCAATTCCTTTAGCTGAGCACAACAGAATGATTCTGTGGAATACGAAAAAGAGGAGAGGAGTGGAGTAGTGAAGCATCATATCATCACATGAAACTACATTCCTTTTCTTTCCGTTTCTCGCAGAGTGTTACAAACTGACAAGTTCAAAAAAAAGTATTGAGAGTTTTGGTAAAGAACCTAAAGGATTTTGGAGAGAAGACTTTTACACGGACCATTTCCAATAGGGGATAGAGACAGAGAGGAAGGAAGCTAGGCGGAATTCACATGTACGTATGAAAGTGTGGGGCTCCTTTTACTCGCTCCATATATATAAAGTTTAATCTTCCTTTTGGGGCTTATTCATTTACGTGTTTGCACCTTATCAATGTATTGTAGCGTGTGCACAGCTCAGAAAGACACAGTCACATAGTGCCCTACATCTTTTCAAGTTGCTCCGTTCCAGCTCTCCCATTCCTTTTTCTCGCCTTTTGTCACATTTGAAAGAGGAGAAAGAAAAAAAATAGAAAAGTAGTTTATAGTGGCTGAGCCTATAGTAGATGCCCATGCCTATAATGTCATCATAGAGGAGTGTGTCGCACGGTAGAGTTCTTACATTGTCCTACAATATATAAGTACTTTCCCAGTTTTTTTTCGTGTTCCTATTTCCTCCGCTTGGTTTTAAAAGTCTTGTGTGATGCTTGCTACTTTTGGGATAATCCTGTGATTCTTATGCAAATTGATATTGGCTGTTTTTTCTATCTACACTTGGGCCAGTCGCATCTATATCCTCCTAGACTTGCAACTGGGTAAGCAAACGATGACAACTAAAACGCATGCTATATTTGTACGTGATGTAGGCAAAAGTGTGGATATACCGTCTGGAGAAGTCTACAGTATAAAGTATTATCGTTTTGTGTACTGTAAGCCATTTTCGTTTTCAGTCTGTGATGTTCTAAATGAATATATACTGATGGGATGCTGTTTTGCTAAAAAATAGTTTTTAGCTTTGCTGGAGCTAGTTTGCTGCTACAAAATGTGCACTGCAAACATTCATTGGGAGCACTCATCTTTCCGCTTTTCTTGTCAAAAAAAAGTATGTATATCCAAGATCCAAATATTTTCTTTTCTTCTCAGACTTTTACTCTCTGATCTTTTTCTTCTCAAAATTTTTTCAAACGTCACTCTCCGTTTCTTTGAATTTTTGTTTTTCGAATCTTTTTTTTTTCTAGTCGTCTACATATTCTTTTTCCTTGAAGTGCTATAATAATACCGCTTTCATACGGAAAGTAGCTGTTACACTAGATTCGCTGTTGATTGTGAGCTTTGAGTATGACGAGGTAGGAGCTGTGCACAAGAAAAAAAAGTTTGAGCATAATGTACACAGTGAGAAGTTGCGAAACTGCGGCAGATGCGACCAGGTCAGAATGCAGGATTGGATTTTGGGATTTAAGCCTGGTGTGTGGCACTCAATCACCCAGAAATACATATATCCTACCCCATAAGGCTGATGGCGATGATGATCATGATGATGCTTCTAGTTCACTCAGTCAGTTCTGCCCACCTTCAACTTCCCATCAACGGATAAATGAGCTAACACTCAACACTACCAACTATGAAATGAAGGTGCTATCTACTACTAAACTTGAAGTCGAAAACCCAGAAAAACCAAAGAATACACTTACCTGATCGATATATGGGGATAGTCATATACATTTGGGAAATAAATGGATGCGAATGGTTGGAGATGAGATGAACATACTAGTTTACGTTGACTGTCAGTTCCTCAAGTAAAAATAGATGACTATTACCACGCTCCTGACATGAGAATATAAGTAATAATATTCGAAAATGTTGTATGTGTCCGAAGAAAAAGTGAAAAAGCTTCCAAGAAGCAAACGCTAGAACCATTTTCAAGGTTTCTGCAAACAGAAACAGCCCTTTCTCTCTTCCCATTCACAGGGAATGGTAGGTATGCATAGGTACTGCATTGGTTTGGTTCATGCTATACAGATGAGCAGGAAGCAATAATATGCCTTCCAGACTAACATTGAAAGAAGAAGAGGGCTGATGTGTAATAACTATGATTATAAGTGTGATACATAGTACATGCATACTTTTCACTACTACTTGCACATGTTCGACCATCCACCTCCATTTTTTATATTTTCTTGTATCCAAAATGCTTAATATCATTTCTCTACAGCCCTTTCCACAGAGTGGTCCCAAGAGATTTAGCACTCATTTTTTCCAACAGCACTCCAAGGGGCTGAAAAGAAAAGGCGTTTTTACAGGAAAAAATGTAGAAAGCACGCTTTCTCTTCCTATATATACTAACATACAACATCATATATGAACCACTTTTCACAATAATGTTATGCAGGCAAGTCCATTACAATTTATATATGGAGTAAGAAGAAGAAGAAGGTAAGCTTTTGGGTCGCATCGCTTACTACTACTACTACTAATATAGCAATATGTATATTATTATGTATATAAAATGTGCCTTGGCAAAAAAAATCCGTCTCATAAAAATAGGTATCATTTTCTATCTACCAACGCATTTTTTCTACTTTTGGCAACGAACAAAACAGGAATGGGAAGAAGGAAAAGTCAAACTATATTATTATTAGAGGAAGCTTACATCATATGAGTAACGTTAAGCTTAAAAATCGAATAAGCTCAAACATCGCACACGGTAATCGTGATGAAGGTTCATAACCATTGGAAAAAAATCATGTTCAACTCACGATCAACCATGTCATATTAGGATAAAAAATAAAAAGTGTGTGCACGGCTATATATACTCTGCATGCAAAAAGAAGAAGCACACGAATGAAGAAAAAGGTGCAAAGTATTTTCTTTTCTCTCTTTTTCACACCAAACCAACTCCTTTTTTTTGAGAGATAGAAAAGGATGTGACTTAGATTTCTGCACGCTTATTTTTCTCTCCCTTCATTCCAGCATGCTTTAGCTTTTCCTTTTGAATAAAGATCAATTCTTTTTTCCAGTTACTATAAACATGTAGGTAGACATGACATAACGTGTGTGAGTTGCACGTACATATATACTCTTAGTAGTATGGTCTACATAAATATGCATAGTGTGTTGTAAGGCCCAAAATATCTTGTAAGTATAGAAGTAATCCATCCAAGATTCAATGGATATAAAGAGGATGTGACCCGAAAGAGAAGAGGAAGAAATAGCAAGTCTCAAGAAGAGGAGAGGAGTAGTTGTACTTATTCACATGCGAAAGAGAATCGTAACCTTCGTTTTCTCAAAACCCAACGTGATGTAAAACTAGCAATAATATAAGACTCCCATAACATCTTACATTTACGACAAAACATTATAGATTGCACCATCCACACTCTACTTTGAGAGAAAAATTGTAATGTGCGAGCCCCGTTGGCTTTTCTTTCTTTCATTCAAGTACAAAAAGATGGTACAGTGGCAGTGCTGCTGCATTAAGACTTTCCAAAGTTTCGGTTGTTTTTTTGCAACACTTTATAATACTTATAGATGATAGTCAATCCAAAAGAGAAAATGATTCATTGCTGGACATCCATACAGGGATTGTTTTGTATTATTTTGGAACACTGAATGAGAAATGGAGGTAGTAGTAGTAGAAGTAGAGCTTCTTTCAAGGAAAAGGGGTAATAGAACAAGAGTTCCTCCTCATCACTGCAACACCGCCTTCTGCAGGTACCCATTTTTTTATTTTAGCCCAGTAGCAACTTTCACCGTCAGAAAACTATTGCTTACACATCGTTTCGTTTATCTGCAAATCGTGTGCAGCCACCGTAATATCACGTAAGTTGCACGAATGCTGCAGAGAAATATTATATATCATATCATATATGAGCCTAATTTGTTTTGTTATTATAGTTGTTGTGCAAAAAGCAAAATAAGCTAATACATACTTTGTTCCTGGAACAGCTTGCTTTGTCTTCATTAGCAGCTTTTGGCGTACCTACGTAAAAATATGACATAAGTCTTGTGTATGACCCAGATTATGTATTGTATACCAGGAAGAGTATCAAATGTTTAAGTACATGCGACAATTTGAATGTGGGAGATCATGGTTTATGGATTTTCTCTGACAGGTAACTACCTACCTAGTATTATGTAATACGGAGTTGTATCACATCTTTTACTCAGTTCCAGTTAAATAAGTATTCATACGTAGTTCTATATACGTAAATACCTAACACCAGCTTTGTAGTCTTCTTTAGGATGCCACACCACTGCTTCAGAGTGAAAGAAGGGGTAAACCATGTGTGAATGCCGTGTGCTAGTTGTGCACACACGATTTATGCAAGTTACATCTTCCATAACGTAAAGTCTTCTAAATTATAGTAAACATGCATATTATTATTATCAAGTCCATATAGTGTGCACATTGCAAACAGTATATTGGAGTAAACAGGGGGTTCATTCAGCCCAATATTTACTACTTCTTCAGAAGACTGAAGACTATAATAATATGTATCTCCAAAACCATGCAGGGTCTGTCTAGGACCAACAAGAAATTCAACATCTTTCTTTGTCTGCTCTACTGTCTTGCACACTACATGGCTATATCGTGTTTGCTTGGCTAGCTTAAGCCCAAATATCCCTTGTATTTCTCGCTCATCCTTTCACTTTCTTTCTTCCAAGAAATTTTACCCCTGCCTGCCTAAACACGTAGAAGGTAAGTAGTAGTGCATATATAGAAATAAGCTGTTTGCTTGCATCTCATATATTTTGCTACGTTACATGCCATTGTCGACCTTACATACATTACTACATCTGGCTCACTCATAATATCCCATGGAACAAAGCTTTTCATATATTTACTCGTGGCACCGCAACACAAAACAGTTATAAATATATCAGGTGCATGGGTACTTTTTATCATGTTTGGCTACCAACAAATACGATGCATGTATTGCTTAAGGGATATATATTTATGGTGCTTGTGTGGGCTTACGGTTATCAGTGGCCTATTGCTGTAAAATACATTATTGCCAGCTATGCAACAATAAACGCAGCGAATGCTTTTTTGGATAGTAGGAGGAACAGCTAAGATTAGAATGCTAATAGACACGGTTGAGCGGTTTGCAAAAGCTTTCCTCTTCTTTTAACTTCCTCTGTTTCCCTCTACATACTGGGCTGCCTGCATGAGACTTGTTTTCGTTTGTTGCTTCTCGCTCAAAAGCTTCATGATGTAGAATTACCGAAGTGAAGAAAAGGACTTGACTAGCCTGGAATAAAACGCCGAACCAAAGGGTTTTCCCGTATTAGTAAGTGCAAGCACCCATCTGAGTGTGCCATTGCAAGCTGTAGACCCGTTTCTTTCCACTTTCACAGCTAACTCACACGAGCTCAAACATTTGTACGTACATCGTTTTTTTTTGCAAAAGCAGTGCTCAAGAGCAAACGCAAGGAATGTTGGGAAAGTAGACATAAAATGTAAAGTGCTCTGTGTTTATCGAAACAATTTCAGAGAAACATGAAAAAACGGATGGAACGTATCAAGATCTGATACACACAAGTGATACATAATACATACACCATATACATACATTAATTTAACTTGCTAATAGTCCTTGCTTTTGTGCCAGAGTGTAGTTAGGAAATAGGAACCGAAACAATGCTACTCATCTGCCCAAGTTCTTCTCCTGTTATCTGTTTTACTTTTTTGCGCTCTCGAATGGCAAAAGCGCTGCTAATCAAATGGAGTCGGTTGTCGGATCGGATGGTGAGATGAGAGGAAAGTACGTATAATGATGATGAGGATGATGATGAGTAGGAAAATAGACGATTCAAGAGTGGCATGCAAGAAAACGTGTGAGGAGCACGAGTACAATGCGTTATAATACCTGGAGGATAAAGCACAAAAAAAATTCTACAATTCCTTTGAGTTCATACCCTTTAACGATTAGAGGCATATGTGTAATAGCATCACATGAACATTTTTGTAATGTATGTATTGCGCAAGTTTCCATTATATATATTCAGGATTGTCAACACTGTTATTTTACAAACTTGTTTTTCAACTTCAAACAACAGAATGTTATTAAGGTTGGAAACAATTTAATTCAACGAGATTCCCTAAACGAGAGGTAGCTAAATGAGAATGAGGCAAGAGAAAGTAGTACGTAGGCGATTACAAGGATTATACTTATACCGTCCAATGTGATGTAATGTATTATATACCCATGTTCTTGTGCGTGTAAGCAACGTGCCTCTTCATAAGTATTGTATGGTAGCTTCATAACTTGTACTTCACACCATTCACACTTTTCCCATATATAACGTTCCCATAAAATATCCAAAATAGGGTCAGTTAGTAAGCTTTGTAGTGCTGGTATTATGTCACACATCAAAAGAGTGAAAGTACACCATAACCTTTCTGCTTAGCCTTAAATTCTTTGAATATTATGCTCTCCAATCCGACGAGTGGGCATTCTTTCAGATAGACGTAAGTGGATTGCACATAGCCCCCTGTGATCACCATCATTGTTACCACATAAAGGGCTACTTGGAAAATGATAGTCAGGCCGGGGAACCATGGAAGGATCAATTGACTAACATTGATTTGTGGCAATGCCACAAACAAATGTTGAATGGTAATTTGGAATTTGGAGCATAATAGCTTTGTCGAATAATCGAATGTTGGTATAAAATATGTTTCTTGATGTGAATGTGTATAGCTATGCGTTGTGTACATATTATATAATATGATTTTTAACTCGGGTTTGAGAAGCCTCTCGAATCCCGTGTGTCCTTCACTCACGCATAAATATGCACTTGAATCCTTTCCTTTCCAAAATAAACTTTATGCTGTTGATTACCCAACGAAAAAAATTAGGCAAAAAATTGGGAGTAATAATTCGCAAAAAAAGTTTTTTTCCATTAGTCTCTGGACGGAGAAGTCGAATTATTTTTACTTCTGCTATATATCTGTTGAAATGGCAAACTGCGTACAAAAAGTTCCGTTACACTTGACTCTCATTTTATGTATTAGTGTGCAAAGGCAGAGTGTAGTTAGAGCAAACACCACATGAAAAGATAAATTGCTAACGGTTCAGGGATTTAATGGAAATTAAAGGGATTAATTACAGCATTTCTAGAAAATGATTAGACGGCCATTACTCCCTCCTCCCATTCCAGTCATTCATTCTTTCTTTGAGCTCAGCTCTAACTTCTTTGCTCACACGTCGTCTCGTCCCAATGTACTTGCATTACTCTCAAACTCTCAAGTAAGTAGGAGCATAAAATATTGCCGAAAATTGTTCCTTTTCAAACGAAAAGTAAACGGAATTGCGGCACAGAGAAGAAGATGAAGCAGTAGTATGCTGTTTGCTGTGCAGAGTCGCTTTAGATTTCACAAGTTGGGAGCAGCAGCACCCAATTCAATCTAAAATCCGACAGAAAGACTACACCAACTGGAAACTTAGGTTTTGGGCAGAGTTTAATGAAGAAAAGTAAATGAATCTTACATATTTAAGTGAAGAGTGAGAGAGAGAGAGAGAGAGAGAGAGAGAAGGAAAAAGCGAAATAAAAAATTGGGAGAACTTTTGGCAAAAAGAGAGGTAATTTGTTCCAGTTTTCTAGTTTTTGATGAAAGTTCAACAGAAGATGGGGGAGTAGAAGTAAATGAGTGGTGGACTATTTCTATACACAAGGTTTGGCAGGAGCACAACCAACATCACACCGATCACACCCCACCACACATCACACCGTTTAAACACAGGGAATGAATGAACACACATGTACTTTCACCAAAGTGTGGAAGATATCCAAAAGAAGAGCAACTTGAGAAGTGAAATGCTTCTCGTAGCATGAACAAGAGTGAGAAAAAAACTTCTTCGATTACTTCACCACCACATCACCAAACCAGCAAGAAAAAACAAACTCACCGACTGACTGAATGATGAAGGAAGAAATGAGTGAATGAGCCACAATCAAGGGTTTAAGCTATCCATTACAAAAACTTGGAAGAGAAGACTAATAGGGCCGAGAAAAAACATACATTCATTATATTATACGTAGATACACATTCATATGAGAGTGTCTGCTAGGCTTGGGTATATGGTCCACAGGCTATTTATCTGACTTTGGGTAAGAGCTAACTACCGACCCATTTTACTCCCATTTTCCCTGAAAACAAGTTATTTAATTACTGGCCTAATATAATATTACCATGCACATGGAGAGAGGGAAAAACGGGAGATAATTCTTCTTGTACCTCATCTACGGAAAAGTAATAATAACAAAGTTCTTAAACCACGGCTGGAGGGTTTCCCCGTGTTCTACTAAAAGGAAAATGCATCATCATGAAGAATCTTCTTTCGTCAAGTGATGTAATGTTTACCAACAGAGTGTACCTAAATATAGTATCCACTATGATGCAAGTTGGGAAAAGTAAGTAAGTATTAACATCATTTAAAATGGATGGGTGCATCTCCTACTTAGAGTTCGGAATTGGGTGAATCTCGAGAGCCATAATGGTGATGGTGTGGTGGTTCTGGGTGAAAGTGAGTGACTGGTTGAAACCCCAAGTTAAAACTGCATACCTTTCAGCATCGCTCGCTTTACTCCCTCAAAAGTTTGTTACCCTCAGTGCCACCGGCACTCCATACTTTTTTCCTCCATTATACCATTTCCTCTTGCCTAAATGACCACAAACTAGTGAAATAACAAGTTTTTTCTTGTTGGAGTGTCCAACTCGAAAAAAGATATTGATGAGAAAATGGGAAGGGAAAACAAGATGAGAGGTTACGTACGGAACGCATTCCGTCAGACAATTTTTTCCATCTCGTCTCATCTTGTACATTAGGTTGAGTGGAACACACGAGTGAAAATAACTTTCCTAGCTCTCAACCAAGGCAAATGCTAAGAAAGCAATAATGTGTATAGCAAAGAGGAAAAAAGTACAAGGAGATTTGTCTTGTTTTTATCACACCGACTGCACTTTCTATTATTTTTTTTACATGTGTACAAGAAAAAAGTATTACATTTAACGCGTAGCAGGTATATCATGTGTATATTATATGGTTCAAGTAAATACTTTAGTTTATTTTTGTTTGGTGAAAGGCACAAGTGTAAGTATTGTAAGATGCTCATAAGGTTGTTGTGAACATGGAGGCGTGTATTACCTATATAATATAGGATAAAACCCCTCTCTAGTCATCATCAGATTTGCCCATTGGATTTTCAGTTACCCCGATTAGGGGAGGCCCCTCAATATCATTAACGGTGGTAGAAGTTGAAGACGCTTTTACTGCTTGAGCATTAGCTGATCGAAGAGGGACAGCTGGTGCATCTTTACTAGTCAGTGGTTTGCTCGTCGTTGCTGATGATGGAGAAGCTGATGCTGCTGAACTCGTTGATGGATTGCCCTTCTCAGCTGCCTTTTCTGGAGATGTAGCGGATCGAGCGACTCTGGCAGCCACCTCTTTTCTCACTGACGTCGTTGTGGAATTGGCAGTGGAAAATTTTTGATTGGAATTGGCTTTCGAAGAATGAATGACTCCAGTTCCGTCATTCTCATCTGCTCCATTCTGAGCAACACCCTGGATACTGCTCATGGTCGTCGTTGAGCTTCCGTCATCATCTTCATTTGAGGTAGAAGAACCTAGTGGAAGAGGCACCAGTTGGAGAATCTCGAGAAATATTTTCACTGTTCCACTTTTATTTGCAGAGGTATTATGACTCGCATCATCATCATCGGTGCTCGTACTGTCATCATCATTATTAACGGTGGCGGTAGTAGTGTCATCAGTAGGTTGGAATTTTCCAGTTACTTTTGAAGATATTGAGCTGCTCTTACTGTTATCTGATTTACCGGATAGGGCATCATCATCACCGTCTTCCTTTGAATTATTACCCAACTGATGAGTTTCTCGTCTTCTGCGGTGCTTATTATCTTGTGCTGAGGAATCGATCACGGAGAAGCCCTCAGTTGTTGACGTTGTCGTAAATGCCGAAGAGCTCATTTCTTCACCATCGCTTCCTGCACACGGAAAATAGTAATAATAATGGAAAAATATGGTCAAAAGGGCAGGATCAATATTTTTCAGCGAGAACGAGTTTTTCTTCTTCTTCTTCAGAAATATAGACCAAGACTACCAAGGCTTCATAAATATGCTTCGCGTCCAAATTACTACATTTTTGTTAGATCAGAGGTCGTAAAGATTACATGCATAATGCATTGCATACCCATTTTCTGTGCGTCATCCTTGCCTTCATTGTCATTATCCACTGAGAATTGTTTTTGCTGAGAAGATGAGCTCTTTATTGACTCATCTTGTCTTGTGTCGAACCCGCTTGCAATATGAGAAATGCCACTCTCCTCTCCGAAAGTATTCTGCGTCTCATTTGATGAGCTGCCAGAGGTTGTGCCTTTATTGCTTTCTGTCGATCCTGAATCGTCCTCATCGGAACCGCTACCTGTCTTTCGGGTGCTGTTTGGCTTTCTGAAAAAGTCCAAGATGAGTACAGAAGGTGGTCGGAAAGGTTGGAGCACTACATCAACCATCTCCAAAACAGGTCGCTGTCCTGAGAGAGTTTCGCTTAGATTGGCATTCTGTTCTCCACTCACATCTGTAAATCAATTAATTTTTAGGTTACTCAACCTCTCTTCCAATTTCTGCGCTAAGCTTCCATCTCCCATTCCATGCACACACAAACACACAGCAGGCGATATGGCACAGAAACACACATGCTGCTGCTACTACTCTCTGTAATGCAATGTCTTACTCCTTTCAGAAAGACAGGAGAAGAGCAACATTATGGGTAAAACAAGACAAGTCTTAAAGTTAACTTTTCTTTGTGTGTTTTACAGCCAAAACGAATTGCCCATCCATTACAACTTTTTCCTGCCTTTATGTTCACCTCCATGTAACAAACTTTTTCTTTACTGCTTTGACATCATAATTAGTCTCAAATTTCAAAGATACCTGACTCCGTTGTAGCTTCAATTTTATTTGTGTCATCCGTTGAGCTACCCTCCAGAGATTGTTGGGATATGGGCTGAAGATCTGATGGTACGTGACGTTTGGAATCCTTTGTTCCCAATCTGGTTGACTGTTCCAGGGAATCTGGTAAACGATATTTTCTCATGAGAATTGAAAAGCATTTCATTCGACATGCATGCTGAGCACCACACTCTCCCATTATTTCCAGCTTTCCAATGAAATCTCTGATGGGGGCATTATGAGATCAACTCGTTCCTTTCTCCATTTATATAAACTAACCTTGTTGCGACTGATCAGCAGCATCCTCACCAAAGACGACAAGACCAGAGTCTCCATCCTCTTTGTTAATTGGTGTGAGAGTGCTCGTGATTGCGTCGGTGTCGTTATCCAGCACAACGATAGTGCTAGGTGTTGGTGGGATTGATAAGGAGTGAGCTAAAGGGAATAAGCATCCCATTAAGACACATGCCAATAGTCGACTCTGGCAGGCTGACAGTCCCTTAAATGTGGAAAAAGTATATCCAAGATGATTCCAGAAGTCATTAAAAAAGTATCGGAAACGATTTTAGTAGCGACACTTACCATCTTTATGAGCGATTTGTTCTCCTTGAAAAGAGATGAATAGTCAACTTGGTAGGTGGAATGATAGAATGTTTCTAAAGATTCTTTAACTCCGATCTCTTGCTTCAGTCCGTGGTGGTCCTAAAATTGCGACTAAAAAGCATAGACCCAGAACCTCCAGTAAGTAGTCATCTTGACTATATATAAATGTACATACATTGGTTTTGCTTGCTCAAATGACTTATTGACTTCCAAAGAATTCCATCGCTCCATCCGGATGCGAGGTGCTAAGAAGCTTTGAGCACGCATCCAACACAAAAGAAGCAATTATTTAGCATTTAATTTTTCGTTCTGAGGTTGGTGGTGGTGGCATTACATATATATTCAGTTTTCTAGGATGCCGACACATGACTATTTTTACTGTAAAACCTATTCTTCCTACCAAAAAACTTAATCCCAATGATGCATCGTCTTAGGTGAGTCATCGTTGAAACTGCTTATGCCAATGTGAATTTTAAAGAGGATCTTCGTATGCAAGTATTTATTGCTTACAACCGGCTTAAAGTACTAATTAAGCTGCAAATTGATGCTAACTAGTATAATAATAATTGTATTGACTTTCGTTTTTGCTTGGAAATACATGTATATACATATATATTCAGTATTCATTCACGTGAACCAATTTGTTTCAGAAGGTTAAGTTGTGTAGATACAGTAGAAGTATTGATATGATATCTATATTATACACCTATTAGTCCTAGAAAGTCCTCTATTACATACAAGATCTCATTCATCAAAACTTAACGTCCTTTGTACTACCAAGATGAATCATGCATATTACGACAGACGACACACTCATCCAGGGCATTACGTTAATATTGGTTGCGTGATATTTGGCCGTTACCATTACCTATTTTAACTGCTTCTTGGCAGCAACAATGAGGTAGAACGTATTACTGCATTATGTACATCTAATAAAAGCTTGGCATTCCCTAATGCAGTTCCATTTGTGATTGTGTAATGGTAGTTGCTTCCAAACTTGTATTGTAATAAAAAACACAAGGAATTTCTCGAATATTTTCATTCCATTTGTAGACACGGACATTGGTTATAGCAATGGAAAAATTATGGTGGGCAGAGTATTATTCCAACCTTTTTTGTCATAAATAGTTTCAGTTCAATTATTAGCCATGCTTTATGCTGTCAGCATTCGCATTAAATCCAGAAGACTTAATGAAAATTAAACATGGTTAGATTGATTTGTAAAATTTGAAAATGGATACGAAAATTTCAACAGTACGAGTATAATTTGGAGAACCATATAATGCGAATTTCTAACAAATTTGACATGGAATGTAATAATAGTAATAACCTAAATTGAAAACGAAATGAATTTGTGTATTTCTGGTTTACATTCGAATTACATATAAGAATACAAGGATAACAAACATATTGGTATATATGAAAAATGCGTATACTTAAATACGTATGGCCATTTCCTTGTCCCATTAAATATTCAATGGTAATGTTCGTTATTTGTAGTGGCAAGTGGCAAGTACACGAAAGGAAATCACTAATGTAGAGTAGCAGATTGAGCCTGTCTGTAGACTAAAACTGACTGTGACTTTATTTGCAATTTAAACCATTGCAGTATTTAACTATACAGTTATGCTAAAACTGAGTGTTGTGTTAGAAGAAGGCTGTTCGTTCGGTGTAACAGCGAAAAAACCTTATTGTCCAAGGTCCTCGATAAGCTACGTTCAATGAGAGTATGGTCTAGGTCTACATAATATAAGCAGCTCGAGATCGTATACTTTTTACATTTGTGAAAAGTGTAGCTTTTTACCTTATCACTTTCCATTTAATTCTGGTTTCCGCACATGTACATTTTAAATTTTGACTTCCAATTTAAGTAAGTGAACCCAACACAAACTGCGCTTCATACAGTGGGTAAATTATCAAGCTTTTATAAATGCATACAATATTTATGATACATAAGGACATTTTAACTAGTCAACATACATTCAACGCTCATGTTCATATGTTGTCTTGTGCATTTTATGCATCGAAATATCGCATCGTACAACTGAACAAAGCATTGTTGTCAGCAAGCAAACGGTTTCCAATTCCTACTCTGAAGCCATCTATCCTCAGCCCACCCAGATTCTTCTTG
The DNA here is from genome assembly GCA_001718145.1 of Orchesella cincta. Lineage (NCBI taxonomy): Eukaryota > Metazoa > Arthropoda > Collembola > Entomobryomorpha > Orchesellidae > Orchesella > Orchesella cincta. The sequence continues at coordinate 15,024 of LJIJ01001592.1, forward strand.
GATGGGCGTATTATTAACGAAAAAGGTTGAAATTCCACGTCAGAGTCTGCTGACTAATGACAACCAAAGGAGCCAGATGATAATGCTACTCTTTTGCCATTCTCATTCCTTCCCAAAACCATACTCAGCCTCCTCGACCCCCCACAACGTCTCCTTCTTTTAGGCCCACAACTCTACCACATCATATTCATAAAACACAAGAGTACAAGAACCGAGAACATCAATACATTGTCCCTATCATGGTCGTATCTACACGTATGTTTTTTGCAGCAGCAGCAGTTAGATGATTTCATTTTTAAACACACACGTAAGGATACAACAATACATTGGTATATAAGCATAAAATTCATACATATCTTTAATCCATTGGTTTCATCTGAATTGGATGAGTAACTAGTATAACATTTATGTATGTACATAAAAGAGAAATAGAAAGCAGATACTGACTGACTGACCAAAAATCATATTGGGAAGATATCAGCAGACGGAGTCACACAAAAGTGAAATACGATACACAGGATACGATATTATATACAAGACAGGAAAAATTCACTATCCATTCCAGAGATTCTCGTGTTAATGATTGAGTGATTAAATTGGTGCAATTTTTTAATGCACACACGTTAAACTCAAGTCATCCTAGTAGTGACTCGCCAGCTGCAGTTTTATCAGAAGTGTTAACCAAACCAAATTTTTTTACGTCATCATCATCATCCTAATCCAACCCGATTGAGTTAAAAGTTTAGTTGAGTAATATATTTCCAAGGTGGTTATTTAGCAACGGCAGCAGCAAAGGAGAATCAAATATTCCAGATTTCAGGAAGGAGAGAAGAAGGCGTTTTTTAAAGATTTTTGTCCATTTGCAGACAAGTAATAAAAAGAAGGAAGACTCAGAACATTGTGATTAGAACGTAAATTTTTTGTAGATAAGGATAATTACTTATTCGTCGTGCTCACATCGTGATCAGAAGAGACTACAGCGCAATAACCTCTTTTTATAGGTAAAACAATGTCAAGTCAATAACAAGAAGAAAGACAAAACAGATGATTTTATGGTTTGGCAGTAAATACCAGACCATAATCGTTTGATCGATATTGAAGTGATCTTTTGTGAAGATAATGAGTATTGAATGTTGTATTAAAATCTGGTTTATTTTGTGTGATGAATTCAAGGTGGTGACTGACAGTTAAGAATTTTGTACGTTTATACGCGGAATCTTAGAACAAGTTAAGGATCCCCAAGCGGACGGACGTTTATCAAGATGACTATGGCCGCTGACTAGTAAGCCACAGTTACAAATATGACGCATTACTTTTGGTGACTAATTTTTTCGATGAGATCAATGGTGTGATTACAAAAGGGGTCATAATACTTAATGTATTTAATGTTTGGGTTGGCTGTTTTCATTTCTTGTGGAATCAGATGTCAAATGTCATATGTAGGGATAGAGGTCAAGGTTGTATTTGTAGGTTATCCGAGATTTAGATGGATATAACTGGAATGCAGCAGGGGAACATGTTTTGAAAAATGGAGAATTTCGAATTAGTTGTGCCACTGACATTTGTAATAATTTAAAATATAGGTTAAAAATAGGTTTTTGTAATATCACTTTCTCCAACCTTTGTCTCTGCAATTTGCAACTTAAACATACAGTATAGTTTGTCATAAAAATGTGTTAAGGCATAATGACAAACTAAACTCATCAGCAGATTTAGCAGTCTGCAACTGATCAGTTTTTAATTAAGTTGTAATAAAGTTAGTTAGTTAGATTGGTTAAAGCTTCTGACACCAACTGAATAAATTTCTCGATGATTGAAGCATTCACTTCACTTTACCCTTCCAGTGATAAATGTAGTATATTAATTGGTGTTATTTTCATTACTTTCTGCAGTGACTACTTATTCAAACTCCTTCTTATTGGTGATTCTGGTGTTGGAAAGTCGTGTCTACTTCTCAGATTTTCAGTAAGTTTAATTATGACTTGATTTCAAAGTTGTCAGGTTCAATGGTAGTTCATTTCTGCTCAATAAAACTTGTTAATCGTTGAATGAGTAATTTGATATGAAAAATCTTGTTTACAGGATGACACGTACACAGACAGCTACATCAGCACTATAGGCGTGGATTTTGTAAGATTTGATTAAACTTTTGTGATATTGTAGTCTTTATATTTTAGAATTCATCTTGACTGTGCTATAATGTAAAAAACGTTTTTGTACAGAAAATTAGAACCATCGAATTGGATGGAAAGACCATTAAATTGCAAATCGTAAGTTTCTTTACTAGTTACTTTAATCATACAATCACAATGCAACCTTCGCGTGCGTGTATCTATTTCGTGTATTTTAACTTCTCTATTATTTTGCTATTTTAGTGGGATACTGCTGGGCAAGGTAAGATGAATTGCCGAATCGGCTACATCACAGCATGAATTGTTTTGCAAATATTTACCTAAGAAGTATGATGTAAACTTAATTACAATACTAACAAATGTTGTCAATGTTTTTTTGTCTTATCTAGAACGATTCCGAACAATCACTTCAAGTTATTACAGGGGTGCCCACGGAATCATCGTCGTTTATGATTGCACAGACCTTGAATCATTCAATAATGTGAAACAGTGGTTGGAGGAAATTGATCGGTATGCATGTGAAAATGTGAACAAACTTCTTGTCGGCAACAAATGCGATTTGACATCCAAGAAGGTTGTCAATTATCAAAATGCCAAGGTATTGAAATGAAGCAAAGGAATTGGATATACTGATAACAGATCATCTTCAAAAGTGTGAGTCTTATGAGTTTTTTTAAAAATCGTCTGCAGGAATTTGCGGACAGTCTAGGAATTCCATTTTTAGAGACTTCTGCTAAGAATGCAACAAACGTTGAGCAAGCCTTCATGACCATGGCATCGGAAATTAAAGCCCGTGTCGGACCGCAATATAGCGAAGATGCCCAAGCCAACAACAAAGTGAATATAAATTCAGGACGGCCTGTTGACACTAAGCAATCATCGGGATGCTGCTAAGTTTTCAAGAAACTAATCCATTGTAAAGAAAAAAAATTGTTTGCCAGGCTCGCGTCATTGTCAAGCAAGATCCTCAAGTTGTTGAGCAACAGAAAAAAAAACTTGTCCTACTGTCCGATTTTTCCGGCTTGAGTTAATAGTTAAGAAACTTTTTTATGCTGCTCAACTCCTTGAAGCTTTATATGGATAAAAAATCTTGATATAACCAAAATTTTGATCAGCGTTGCGTGCATATATAATGTATAATTATTCTTATCTTTCGTAGAGCGACTAAACTAAAATGTAGGAATATAGCTTTTTTGAGACGAGTGATCAGAATAAAACTGTTGTACGGAATATATACATTTTTTGTGAAATATCGTATAATATTACGCGAATGAGTTGGGCTTGCTATTTGTTAGGAAAGAAAATTATTGCTTCTTGATAATTTTTATTAGATGTTACACATAATAATATTATTCTCCAAAAGATGCCGTTTCCAAATAAATCACTTTTTTGAAATAGTTATTACATTAGGATTTCTAACTTCGATGATGAGGGAATATTATGAATTCAAATTAAGATGCATTAGACATACTGTAATTATTAATGAATAATGAATAAACTATTATTAGAAACGAGTGTTAATATTGGTAAGTCTTGTATGTACTTGTGTACCAGTTGAACCGATGAAAAATAATAAAAAATACGTAATCTATAGCATAAACGCTACTCGATCGAATCTTTATGAGAAAACCTCATACATGACAGTTACAACTATATATTTCTGTTGCCTATTACCCCAAATATATCCAATCTTTTCGGACAGCGTTTATTTTATACACTCTCTACACAACTGTTTTGATCAATGTGGTTCTTTCTGTATCTGTTTCTGCTATGCCGATTGATAATACATTTTCAATTCGGTGAAAGCATTTTGCTAGTTTCGGTTCTCCAACTAAACGGAAACACTTTCATCAGTGTCTAGAAATCAAATTTTCTGATTTATTTGCTATCGGTCATCTCACACTTGCAGTACGTACTTATGGGCAACATTTTTCCAGGGGTATCTAGGAGTTTAGAAAACCATTTTCGAAAGGATCTATATTTTTGTGTGGTGCACGCCGTCGAGCCTCCAGTAGCTGCAGATGACGAAGACGACCTGGATGACCCTGTTGAGCGCATGTTGAAAAAGACAGGGTGTCTTGAAAAGCATTTTTCTGTTCAGGTAATAATAATTGTCTGGACAATTTCACGTCGCATTGATTTTAATTAGTAGAGATGATATTTACCTTGACTGTTTATTTTGTTTAGGAGTGCATTGCGGAAACGAAGGATTGGAGAAAGTGTCAGAAACAGGTGCAAGACTTCAAAGAGTGTATGGACATTTACAAGAAGAAAGGTGGCAATACAGCAATTAATAAATAGATCTCTTTGAGTTACCAAAAGTGAAAGTAAGTTATTCTATCTCTATATTGTGAACATCCGTCTTCATTTCAATTTGAAGGCGATATGAAGCATGGCTAATTTATTTTTAAATCGTTTCAGTTCGTTCGTACTTATGAATTAAAAGATGGAAGATAAATCAATGTTTTATTGGGGACTTGGGTCAGCAGTTGTGTTTGGCGTGGGATTTGTTAGTGGAATTGTGTACAGAAAGATAGTTGCTCCATCAAAGTCCAGTGAAGCAATGGTCGACACATTTGCCAGAGCTGCTCGACTCACAGCTATCAGAGCTAAAGGTCTCGGCCGCAATCATAAAATGGTCTTTGTTGTAAGAACGGATTTAGGCATGGGAAAAGGTAAAATTGCTGCGCAATGTTGTCACGCGGCAGTAATGTGTTATCAGAAGGCGATGGTGATGGATACAGCGAACCTTGATCTTTGGGAAGCCACAGGAGCAGCAAAGATTTGTTTGAAAGCAGACGGAAATGAAACTAATTTATTGGAGTTAAAAAAGAAAGCTAGGGATTTGGAAATTATGAATGCCGTTGTCAGAGATGCTGGTCATACACAGGTGAGCATGAGCAGTTTATTTGGTTTTAAAGAAATATATGTGTGAAAATTAGATAATCTGACGATATTTTTACCCCTTGATTTTAGGTTGATCCAGGAACAATAACTGTATTAGGTTTAGGTCCAGCTCCAGTTACTGAACTTGATAAAGTTACAGGTCATCTAAAACTGCTGTAGGATATATGAATGGATTCAGCTATGAAAAAGTTGTTAAATTGTAGCGATTGATGAATGAAATGATAAGGATAAAGTATGGAGTAAAACTTTGACTGATCTTTATTGATGATTTGTAACTAAATATAATAATATTTTATGTTAAAATAATCCGAGGAAACAAAACTGATTGTCTACTTACAACAAGTATCTCTAAATCGACAAAATACTTGAATTGCTTTAAAAATAATAAAAAAAGGTACATTGCGCATTCATTAGTGATGCATCATCGAAATGTATTGTATGCAATGCAGTACTCAATAGTAATACAATAACACACTAATTAACTAAACTTAAAAAGTACCAACATCACTTAATGCTTAATCACATATCATATCGAAAAACGTTTCTTCACATCATCACAATTAACCAGAGACTGAATAAAGGAAGTACATGGTAGTAGGGATGTGTATTGATAGAAAGCATATAGTTTGGCTTTGTAAATAGTGAGCTATATCGTTGGCAAATATGTTTCTTTCAGTCAATCAACCTCAATGATTCATGCATTTCCCTATGTAAATCATAACACGCATTTGTAGTTATGATTAAAAGCTTACATTTAACATTAAATTTTCTAATCTTAAAGACGTTTAAGTCTATCGATAATCCTTACGCTGCCTTACTTATATTTAAACTGCATTACTTTGATTGGAATAGTATCGTACATGTAAAATAACGACTTCTTCATGATTTAAATGCATTTAGACTGTCAGTGTAGAAGAAAAACCTGAATTATGAATAGTGTAATTTATTGAATTACCCTATGTAGTTTTCGTGCATACTTTGCATTTTTATAAGTCACGTCACACTCACCGGAAATTGAACAAACAACGTTATAATATGTACGTTCCCTTAAGTACAACACACACTTTGCATAATATATTAGCAGTTACACTATCTATGTTTTCAGAACCTAACAATAGCGACGGAACGGTTAGGATGGTGACTGGTATGTCATTTTTGTCTTGTTGTAGGACCTTATAGCTTACTATTATGTCATCTACTATTTACGTAATTATGAGTGGCATATTATCTTTGACGTCATCGGAAAATCCGTTCGTTCCGTTGGAAAATCGTTGATGAGGATACTGATGATTATGATTTTGGAGAGTGTTTCCGTGTGTGAGGGATACGGCTTCTGGGGAAGACACGTCTTGGAAGGAATAATTCACTGGATACCAATTATTAGGTCGACGAACGTAGGAATTTACAACATGAGGAGCCTCATTAAATTCCTCCAGTTCATCGGTAAGAATTGCCTCCTTTGACATAAGAAGGAAGTACTGTTCTGTTCTTGTAGGCCAAAGCAAGTGTGTCATAATTGCAAACGCCAAGCAATCTGCTGAATATGTAATACCTGGAACACAATTTCATAGGTTTTAATAATAATGGTTGATCGCTTGTTGATGTAGTTTTTAAAGACATGTGATAACATATTAATCATTGGCATTATTAAAAACCTACCTAGCAGAAACTTGGATCGCCACAGTGGAGAAACTTGAAGTGCTATTAGGGCTACAATTGGAAGATAAATAAACCACACCAATGCTGCAGCTCCAAAGTGTAGGAAAAAGTTTAACTTGTGGGGCTGATGTTCATGCTCCATTGTGTCCTTGAGCTCGTACAAGAACCATATCATGATTACAGTACGTAAAATGAGGATGAACCAACCAGGCCATGTTTGATACTCGTCAATATCTTCAATGACGTCTACTTCAGTCTGGAAAATTGAACAAACATTGCTTAACTCTCCATGCAATAGAAAATTGGCCTAATTTCTTAGACAAATATTTACACATTAATAATATTCTTAATCTAACCTCTTTCCAGACGTAGAGTAAAATGTGGACTACTCCGTACGCTGCCCATATCGAGAAGATAAAAGGCTTACTTGTCAATTCCGTACGTGTAACGGCCCAGCCCTTTGCTAGAACGAGCAGTATCAGCATAAATATTGCCTAAAATACGAGAACATATATAACATAATGTATCATCCCAGCTTTCACCAAAACAGGATTAATAAGTATCTAGTTGAGGTTAATACATTAGCCACCAGCAACGACAAACTTACACGAGCTATTATATCCATTACATCTCCGAAAGCAGCCAAACCTGGATGTCCTTCACCATCCAACGCAAACTTGAGTACATGGATTACGTTAGAAGTTACTGCAGCTAACTCTAACGCTACACTTGCAGTGAATAGTTTTGGAACAATATGTCGTTGTCGTAAAACAGCATGAATTTGAAGGGGTACGAGAACCAAGTAACAAAGGAAGAAGACTAGATAAATCTCTACAGTGTCCTGAAAATAATGAATGAGAATGCCAAAGTAGAATCAAATAACCTCATCAATTTTTCTTGTACATGAAGATGTATCATTCATATTCATTTATCATTGCTTAAGACAACATAAAATACGAAAGCTTATGATGACTAATGTAATGCATTACCTGACGATCAAACGAAAATTGGTATTCCAGGGGATTCTGATTTTTCGTGTACGGATTTCCATTAACAAGCCATACATCATAATCAATTGGAGTACTATTTTTCGTATATCTCCACTCACATGTCCATGGATCTCTATAGCATGGAACAAGACTAATGTACCAAAACCTGTAAAATACACGCATAAATATTTAATAGCCACATCATCATCGTTCAGCCCTATTTATTACATATAGCATCTCAACAAAATTCAAAAAGGTCAACATGTTTTCCTCATTCTTACTTACTTGGCTTTGCTTGGATCAGAAATGGCAAAGGTGAATTGATGTCCCTTCACAACACTATCATTTGTAGCTTGATCATCAGGACAAATTCCATTCTTGGGACAGGGAATTCTTTTCAGCAAATTTTCAGTGCCTTCAGGGAAGCAGTAAGGATCATGAGCAACCTTAGAGATCCTCTCAAACATCTGCCTGCAAGCGTCATCCTTATTTTGAATTTTTCTGCTTCTGTAGAAATCGACAAACAAGCCTCTATCTACCACAACCAGTGTAGCTGGATAAAACTGGGGTGGTGGAGGAGCCGGAGTTGTAGTAGAACTCTTCGCTGTTGTTGGCTTTGAAGTGGTCGATGATGACGAAACAGGTGCTTCTGTGGAACTTGGTGGTAGAACTTTGGCAGTCGTTCTTTTAGTTGCTGGGGTACTACTACTACTTGGTGTAGCAGTAGTCGTAGTACTGGAAGGTGCTGGAGATGCAGATGGAACAATGACCGCTTCCGACGATACGTTAACCGATATTGCTGGCTTGGAATTGGTATTATTAAAAGCAAATGCATCAGATGAAAATACTGCAGGAATTGTGGCTGAAGGCTGTTCAGACGAAGAGTGAACAGGTGCTTTCGTTGCTGCTACGGTTCCGCGTGTAGAAATACTTGGTTTTGCAGTTAAGCTTGAATTTTGTACTCCACTTGTATTTGCAATGGATGCAGTACCAGATGAAAGTGTTGGCAAAAACGCTAAGGAGCTACTAGAATCATTACTCCCGTTTGCTTTCCCTTCAATAGCAGCTCTAGGTACCCTAACTTTGGATAACAACCCCGCTGGAGGAATACTGGGCAACTTTCTAATAGCCGAGTTTCTTTCACTTCGAATGGAAATGGCAACTCGGGTAAAATTGCCAAAAATAAACCCTTGAGTATCATTCTTGTTGGAAAGCTCAGTTTTCTGGAAGCCAAACTTTGACAGGATCAAGAAAAACTCTTCGTCAGGATTCCATCTTCCGTAGACATGAAGACTTGTGCACTTATTAGGTAGCAATACAATATTCACAATAACAAGGGTAACAACTACTGACACCCCAGCTAGGAGATGTTGATGACAGGAAGATCCCTGGGTCCGGATTAGCATTTTGGAAGCCTACAAGACGCGCTGACTCTGACAGTGATTGAACTCCCGTCCCTCGTTCTCGTAGATGATCCCAAAGTTGTTCCTTTGTGTTACTGGAAAACACTTTTGGTTCTTCTTCAATCATCATACCATTCCAAACTGACTCTTTCGGAGAAGAACAGGAAGACAGTGACGACGGGTACGACAGGGTATCAGATTTCCTCCTCTAATCCTTTCCACACTCCAATGATTGTGTCGATGGAAATGGGCTGTAAAAGACACAGTAAAGCACGCTCTCATAAAAAATCAGACCTTCATTCAAACTAAACTATTTTTACGACGCTCGTGTAACCAAACCACATTTTTGGTTTTGGTATTCCCATCTACCTAGTCGTTGTCTGTCTATTGTGATTATTCGTAAGCTTGCAATATTGAAACCTAAAATGTGACAGTTGACAGTACTTACTCAGACGCTGACACAGGTGAGTGGGAGGAGGATAGCAACCATTATAAACGCTTTACGCAATCCCCATCCATCCCCCACATAACTTTTGTTTTTATTATTTCTCCTTTAAACTCACATGTTCACCAGTTGATCGTAAACTGATGGCGAAATCGGAAAACGAAATTTTCGTCTTTTATTTCGCTTATCCCTACCCAACACAACTATTTAACAGGTTGACGATGAAACTAATTAACTGCGGTTTTATAAGAACTCAGGTACAACATAGTGGAATTTTCAAATCAATGCTACGCTTATGTGTATCCTGCACTTCCGAGCCATTGAGATTTAAAACGTGAACTCGCAGATACAAACATTTCATTCAACATTGCTGATCTTGCATTGATGGAAGTTATCGAGAGTAGAATTAGGGTTATGGATAACATTATGACCCACGATTCGATATACAAACAGAGGGCTATGCACTTGCTTTTTCATACGTCATTCAGTGTAAAAAACATCGGCGTCTTTGCATTGCAGGAAGACAGCAGATAAACGTGTTTTGAATAGCGATAAATACCCAGCGATAGGATTGTTTACCCCTCAAGCACCGGTACCAATTCTTTTTTATATAACCTACAGTCATTAACGGGCCCCGCGCTAGTCACCTTCCAAACCTCTTTTTAACCTCCATATAAACATTAATACAAGATACACCAAAATCAATTATCAGGGTATTTAATTTCTTTCCAAATTCTAATTTTTTAGAAAAATTATAACGGTAACTTTGTAACCGTCAACACCACCTCGACCAAATTTGCACCACAAAAGGCCCTTACCATAAGGGCCCTCTATGCCCAGTTAGAAGTAAATCTACCGTGCGGAAGTTTCAAACGGAGTATCAAAGTTACATGTAATGCCTTATGAGTAAGAATGAAACCTTCACAACTTTTAAGTTATAAGCGCCACCCCCACCAAAATTATGTCACAGGAGGCCCTTGACCTGGAGGGACCATTTATGCACAACAAACAAGCAAATTCACCATGCGGAAGGGCTTCAAATGTGAGCATCAAAGCATGTAAACCTTTATGAGTAAAATTGAAACCTTCATAACTTTTAAGTTATAAGGCGCCCCCGCACCAAAATTATGTCACAGAGGCCCTTGACCTGGGGACCATTTATGCACACAACAACAAGCCAAATTCACCATGCGGAAGGCTTCAAACGGGAGCATCAAAGTGCTGCCGTACTAAAAACCGTGAACGTTTTCATGTTGCCCCATTTGAGGTTACTTACTACTGATTTTTATTATGCTAAAACTAACTATATATTCATAGTACTTTCTCTCTCTGCATCAATGTCACGTCCGACTCTGACTTATCTTCCTGGTTTAGTTTCTTCATTGTTAAGGTCTCAATGTTTCATCAAATGTTTTCAACAATGATTGATTTTAAACAAATTGATTTTATCTAAAACTTTTTAGTTCTATCTCGAACGAATTGTGATCTTTTAAATATAAATTTTAAAACAACCATTCTTGCATACCCGCTGTCAAAAGGATCATAGGCCAAGCTACCAACGGACGCCAGCCTAACCTTATCATCCGTATCGGCTTGCATTCCCAGCGTCATGTGCATCCCAATCAGCCCAAAAATCGTGCCACATACTCCAGCCCTGTTTGTCTGTCTTCATCATCATCATGCGTAACTTTGAGCCTTTTCGCCCTCATTCTCATTTCGGATTGTGCGCTGTGCGTGCTTAAGTGGTAGAATCGATTGCAATGTCATCGAATCTTTTTGACTTTTACGAACTTTCATCAGCTTTTCAGCGCGCAGGTCATATAACCTTGATCTTGGAGTCGAGCTTCGCTTTCGTAGCTCATTGCGACAACCGCCAGCATTAAATTCAGTAAGTAATACGCTTCAGAACTGATGACGAGGAAAAGAGGCGAACTTAGTGCACCGTTTGTTGCGAATATCATAACACGTTCCAGTAGTCTAGAGTTATAACTTGAAAAGTTGAGAGCATTGACTCAAAGAAGTTGTCAAATGATAACCATTCCTTGTTGGGGTTATTCCTAAGTAGACCTATGCAAGTGTAACCATTTCCACATTGTCTCATATCCGATGAATTTCCACAAAAACTAGCTCTTCATTTTGAAAATTCCTTTGTTCCAATTTTTCCAGTCATTCTCCCATTTACAACCCCAACACATTAAAAAATCATATATTTTTTGTTAAGAATATCGAAAGGAAAAATGCATTACTCATTCCAAAGCTTGTCCGCCCATTTCTTTTCCCATTGTGGCTACATCAATCGGAGTATTTCGATGTTTGTCTTGAGGATTTTTGTCTGAATAATCACTTGGATCGCAGTCGGCTGAGAATAGCTCAAAGGCTATCAGTGAAAACACCACGAGAAATACAAATTAGAACCATCACTTTCCAACAGTTGTACCAAAGAATTGAGCAAGGCGTTGATCATCAAACTAAGTCCTGAGGCAATCGATGAAATTAAATAATTCAATGCGACATTTGTATAGGAATTATAACGAACGTGGTTTGTTCCTAACCGGAAGAATGGAAAGCGTTTTGATTGCTCGCAACACCCGAAACGTTAGCAAGAATTTAAAATTGTTATCTTGCTTATTCAAATCTTGAAATATGCCTATTGAAATCGAAAAATGGCCGGACAAGACCACAATGAATTCTAAAAGATTCCAACGGTTTTCGCAAATATGTAAATCTGTTGAGTAGAAGCCCTTTTGCCAACACCTTTAAAAACAGCTCGAGAGTGTAAATGGCTAAGATCCAATTTGTCAAATATAAAATATGCTCTTCTGTTTCATCGTCTGTTCATCAAATCAAGCAGCGGTCTTTCAAAATCAATATCACTCAATGTTACCAATGTAATGGATGTATTCCGGTATCTTCTCAGTTATCCATCAGCCTCAAACTCGTTAGTGATCATGGCAAGGGTCACACAATTCAAACAAAATGTCAAACACTGGTGAGTGGTAATGTAAATGGCGAATTTCCTGAGGGGATTCATCGGCCGAGAAGGAACAGCGAGTTTGAGCTTGAGTAACGGAAATGCAGTGTCGTTTCGTACTTTTTGGAAATGACACAAAAAGTCTAGAAGAGAAAATCCAGAGAGCTGAATAGAATTTATTTTAAAGTATTAGAGTTTTTCTACGAAAAATGTATTAGCATTTACATTATTGTACATTAAAGCATCCCCTTCTTCCACGGGTTTGCCCAACCAACTGTCATTCATGGCTGGCATTGATACTTCATGGTCGAGCAATCGGTTACCCGATCCAACTAATTAAGATGAATTTGGTTTAGTGAAAACGTTTTTGGTTCAAAAATGTCAAGAAGGCTAATTTGAGTACTTGAACCACTTATCCGTCCTCCACCCCTGTGGCCCACGATGGCGTTCATCATCGCGCCCGCCGCCGCTGTCATTGTACAGCAGTTTTTTAATTAGTATATGATTAGTATTCGGCAAAAATGTACAAAACGTGTGAAATGATCGTATGAAGTTTTTATGGATTTTATATACGTGTGTATTACATACACATGAATTGGTAGAAAATGGAGAATCAGGGTGCAAAAAACAAGAATATAACATTTTAAAAGACAAAAGGCATGACTTCCTGTCACATTTTTCTGTTCGTAAGCGTTTTATAAGTATCATTCGTAACTTTTACATTGGAAATGAAAATTGCAAAACAACAAATTGGAGGTGATCGATCATTCATCGAATTTTGGTTTGGGAATAAGTGCAGGTCTTTATTGCATAATAAAAATTAAACGGATGGGTTACTGATTATGATGATACGTTTTGCTGACTACTGAAAGGGCGATTGAGGGTGGGAGAAAATAATACACCTGCAGGGTTGGTTTGGTTTGAATACATTTCTAGTACAATTATAGAAAATGTAACAATCATTCCAATCATCTGAAAGATACATATCAAAACAGCGTATCATGAATCTACAGGTATGATGACTTAAATCTCCATAAGTTTTTATTTATAAAAGGCAGTAATTACAGATCCAACAAATCTGTAGGTTACGGTAAAAAACGAACAAGAAATAAGTAGTGTTTATTTTTTGAAATTTGCAGTTTTCACTTAAATATAGTAGTTTTTCAAATTTAAGATGTAACATAAAATAATTATTTACACGAAAACTAATAAGTATTAGACAACTTGGCTATTCCAAAACGTTATGAATACCGTTAATGAACATGCCAAGAATTTAAAATTTTGATATTTCGAAATTTTCGGCAGTTAACAATGTAAACTTTGACAAGCTTTAAAAGCAAGACGCATGAAAATGATATCACCAAACTGATTGAGTCAAATCCGCCAAGTAGTTAAGAACCCACTCAAAAAAAACTGAGAAAACATTTTCATGCGTCTATGAGTTATGAACAAAATAAAATTTTTAAAAAATGACGTCATGGGCTGTTCATATGTACTCAAAATCCATACAACCATGTTTTGGTTGGTTTTGGTAACCAAACTATTGCAAACACTAATCATATTGATGATTTTGATGTAATCAGTGAGTTAATCACTGAAAATTGAAAAAAGGTTAGCAGTGTGCAATGTGTTTTTTACTAAAAAACGAAAAGAGGATGAGAAGAAGAAAGAGGAAGAAAGGTATGAACAGCCCGAAACATCATTGAGGAAATTGCGGCCAGCAGGGTACTCAATGACAGGAATGGGATGCTTGCATTGCAAAAACGACCAACTATCTTGAGTTCATTTGATCCGACTCAATGTTTTATATGAAATGCATGTAAAATGCGTTGTTTGGATGAGAAATTTTGTCGCTTTTGTACCAGTGAAGTGTGGAAGAAAGGAATGCAATTTTTTTTATACAAGAATGTTGTTTTTCGTGACCGATCTTGTGATGTTTTTACTAATATTTCATTATACTTATAAGTTTGTACGCCTACAATACATGTGGATGATTTGATAACCAGACCAGAAACCTATTCATTCGATGCTTGTTTGTTGAAGGTATGAAAAGTAGAGTAGAGTAAAGTAATAACATAAAATAAAATAAAAACTTTGCAAATTAATAATATTTGTATTGAAAGTATATTATTCATATTATCTAAATCGGCCACTCATAACCACGTTTGCAACAATCAGCACAGGATCTCAATCAATCAGATAGACGAGTTTTTTACAAGTCTCACAATGCCCCAATCCACAGTGCAATGAAGACAACTATTTGGTTGGATTTATGACAGTTTCTAATTTTTTTTTCTCCCTCCTTTCACTGTTGGATTAGACTCGTATGAAAAATTGATAATAAAAACATCTCAAATAAAATCGGTATGTGTTTTATCTAACTCGTAATATTAATTTAAAGAACAATCTTCTGCGTATTTTTATGAGTCATGATTTATGACTCTGGCCTATACACTTTTCACCTATAGGTTTTCTATACTGTTCTGCACTTCATAGCAGTTTTACAAACTACAGTTTGGGTAACAATAACCACTTGTGGAGGCTCGTCATGAGAAATTAAAAATTATTTACGTTTGAAGGCTGCGAGGGAATTGCTTGTTGGTTACTGACTTTATGTGTAATAAACAGAGTTCCGATCGGTACTTAATGAAGGTAGAAGGTCTTAAATACCGGTGCGGTAAAAGGTGCGGTAGTCGGTACTTAAAAATACCTTGCGGTAATAGGTAGCGGTACCCGGTACTTTTTGATACCTTGCGGTATCGGTAGCGGTACCGTACTCTTGAATACCTTGCGGTAGAAGGTAGAAGGGTAATTTTTTTTGGGCTTGCAGTGTAAATTTAAGGGATAAATTAAATAGAAAAGAGTAAAAGTGATAGTAATTACTACCTTTTTACCCTTAAAATGTAATAAAATCATACTATTTTTGATAAATAATTTGAGCATTATTTGGAATTTCGATTTAGATAAGGTAAAAGGTAGCGGTAGCCGGTACTTTTTGAATACCTTGCGGTATCAGGTAGCGGTACCCGGTACTTTTGAAAACCTTCGGTATCAGTATTACCCGGACTTTGAATACCTTGCGGTTCAGGTAGCGGTACCCGGTACTTTTTGAAAACTTGGGTAGAAGGTACCGCGGTAATCGGTATTATACCTTCTACCGCTACCTTCTACCGAAATACCTTAAAAGTACCGAGGTATCGGAGCCTGCCGTCCTAAAACTTATATTGGAGACGTCGGGAGGCTGCTTCCGAATTTGAATTGATCTTCAAGTGCCGGCTTTGACAGCTGATACAATATACAATGTGTCGAGATCACGATTGAATGTACAAATATAAAATTTGTTTTAAGCATATTAAAATGTGTCATTTTGCATTCTCAAACAGTTTTGACAATGTTTTTGAAGACTATATAATCTATCACCCGCAAAAGGCATTTTATCCCCTTTATCATGCTAATTTTAATGCTGTGTACCTTCTGTATTCGTTTCCAGTCAAAAGTTTGCTGACGACGCTTGCATAGGCGTCGCCACGCGTTTTTGAGTGGGTGTACAAGCCGGCCATTTTATATGGTTAATTTTTATAAAAAGGATTTCAAACCCCAATTTTAAAAGTAAAGGGGAACTAAATACAAACGGTTTATAGGTATTAAAAATGGTTTTGGTGAACTTCCCACAGTTCTGTCTCTGCCTCTGACATCAATTCTAATAATATTAGTATTACGTCTAGCCGGTCAACAAATTACTCGTTAGCATATGCGTAAAATAACGCAATAGTGGTGATTGCCTTTGGAGTCTTGAAAAAGTTTGTTTCTGCTCCGGCGGAGCTACACGGGATCACAACATATTTTTAAATAGCACATTGACGGACTTTCAATTAGTCCGTTAACAGTTACTCATATACCCGTGGAACAATTAATTTGCATAATATGTTAAATAATTAAAAACTTCATTTGTTTCTTGAAAGTTTTCCAGGGTGGACATTCAAATTTTGCATGGACATTTAAATTTTACATGGACATTTAAATTTTGCATGGACATTCAAAGTTTGTGTGGGCATTCAAATTTTGCATGAACGTTCCAATTTGATGGACATTTAAATTTTGGGTGGGACATTTCAAACTTTGGAGGACATTCATATTTCGAGGTGGACATTCATATTTCGGTGGACATTCAATTTTTGGTGTACATTGTACACCCGGTGGCGACGGCACTGGACCATGACATTTGAGAAAGTTTGAAAATGGACTACAATCAGATAGTCTTTGGGTTTGAAGAAGTAAGATTTTAAACGGTCCATAACACAAAGATGTCCTAAAGGTTAAGTACATAATATTATGTTTTCAGCATTTCAGACTGTACAACGAAACAAAGGCAACTAATTCAACTTGCAAATAAAACCCTAAGCGTGCCAATATTGATGTTGTATGTT
The DNA here is from genome assembly GCA_001718145.1 of Orchesella cincta. Taxonomy (NCBI): domain Eukaryota; kingdom Metazoa; phylum Arthropoda; class Collembola; order Entomobryomorpha; family Orchesellidae; genus Orchesella; species Orchesella cincta. Next base: position 31,957 of record LJIJ01001592.1, read on the forward strand.
ATAAACCTGTCTATTACTACACTTATTATGCCTTTCTCCAACCTGATGAATATCGTCATCCAATTTGTTGCAATTTCATTTCAATGTAAAAGTTCTAATGATACTTATAAGGCTTAAGCAGAAAATGTGACAGGAATCACGCTTTTTATTTTGAAATGTTATATTCTTGTTTGTTGCACCCTGATTTCTCCATTTCTAAATTCATGTGTATGTATACATACGTAAAATCTAATAAACTTCATACGATCTTTCACACGTTTTGTAATTTTTGCGAAAACTGATCATATAATAATTAAAAAATGCTGCACAATGACAGCGGCGGCGGGCTCGATGATGAACGCCATCGTGGGCCACAGGGGTGGAGGACGGATAAGTGGTTCAAGTACTCAAATTAGCCCTTCTTGACATTTTTGAACAAAAACGTTTTCACTAAACCAAATTCATCTTAATTAGTTGGATCGGGTAACCGATTGCTCGACCATGAAGTATCAATGCCAGCCATGAATGACAGTTGGTTGGGCAAACCGTGGAAGAAGTGGATGCTTTAATATACGATGATGTAAATGATAATACTTTTTCATAGAAAAACTCTAATACTTTAAAATAAATTCTATTCAGCCTCTGGATTTTCCTTCTAGACTTTTTGTGTCATTTCCAAAAAGTACGAACGACACTACATTTTCCGCTACTCAAGCTCAAACTCGCTGTTCCTTCTCGGGCCGATGAATCCCCTCAGGAAATTCGCCATTTACATTACCACTCACCGGTGGTTTGACATTTTGATAATTTTCACAATCCTCTCGAATTGTGTGACCCTTGCCATGATCACTAACGAGTTTGAGGCTGATGGGATAACTGAGAAGATACCGGAATACATCCATTACATTGATAACATTGAGTGAGATTTGATTTTGAAAGAACCGTGCTCTGATTTGGAACAGACGATGAAACAGAAGAGCATATTTTATATTTGACAGATTTGGATTCTTAGCCATTTACACTCTCGAGCTGGTTTTAAAGGTGTTGGCAAAAGGGCTTCTACTCAACAGATTTTCATATTTGCGAAACCGTTGGAATCTTTTAGACTTCATTGTGGTCTTGTCCGGCCATTTTTCGATTTTAATAGGCATATTTCAAGATTCGAATAAGCAAGATAACAATTTTGAATTCTTGCGAACGTTTCGGGTGTTGCGAGCAATCAAAACGCTTTCCATTCTTCCTGGTTAGGAACAAACCACGTTCGTTATAATTCCTATACAAATGTTGCATTGAATTATTTAATTTCATCGATTGCCTCAGGACTTCGTATGATGATCAACGCCTTGCTCAATTCTTTGGTACAACTGTTGGAAGTGATGGTTCTAACGTTTGTATTTCTCGTGGTGTTTTCACTGATAGCCTTTGAGCTATTCTCAGGCCGACTGCGATCCAAGTGTGTGATTATCAAATGGGGTCCTCAAGATAAAAATCGAAATACTCCTATTGATGTAGCCACAATGGGGCAGGCAAGCTTTGGAATGAGTAATGTATTTTCCTTTCGATATTCTCAACAAAAAATACATGATTTTTTAATGTGTTGGGTTGTAGATGGGTGAATGACTGAAAAATTGGAAACAAAGGGATTTTCCAAATGAAGAGCCAGTTTTTTGTGGAAATTCATTGGATATGAGACAATGTGGAAATGGTTACACTTGCATAGGACTACTTGGGAATAACCCCATAAGGGATGGCTATCATTTGACAACTTCTT